>OZ023319.1:42770047-43042547 GCA_964007375.1 Ophion obscuratus
GCTATAAAAAAAATCGGGCTTTTATCTTGGACTCGCTCCAGTCACCGTACCTCCTTAACTTTTTCTCCGAATATCTCCGCAGCCGTTCACTCAGGTCATAGGAAAAAGAGAAATTTTCGGGAAAAAATTGAGAAATCATGAATTTTCAGTGAAAAAATGTGTTTTTGGGAAATAGACCAGAAATTGAATGTCTTTTAAATGATTTTTTCTACGATAATCTCAAATATGTCTAAAATATGAGAAATTATGAAAAATTTTGAAAAAAATTTGCACTAGGGGCCCCTGCGGACCGAAGCCAGCAACACTACCAACGGGACCATTTGACCGCTTGTAGAATATGTGCACTTTCTGGTACTTACGATTCGCGGCCGGATGGATGATTGGCTTGTTTTTGGGGATAATGCTTTATCGCTTGATGAAAGTATGAGAATTAATATAATAATACGAATATAAATATATTTCCGCTTACTTTTATGAATTATAATTTATTTGGCATAAGGGGCCGTCCATATATTACGTCATCGATTTTTGCTGATTTTCGACCCCCCCCCCCCCACAATCATCCTATCGTCATTTCCTAATGACCCCCCCCCCTCTCGCAAAATTGACGTCATTACCAGTTTGGCAAAATTAAAACATTTGCGGATTTGAGAAAAATTGGGTAACATTAAAACATTTTGTTATAGAATCATCTTTTATTATTTTGTACTTTGGCAATGTTTATTAATATAATAATATTATTCTTCCCTATTCTTTAGTTTTCTTTGGATAGCTCCCACATTTTGTTATAGAATCATCTTTTATTATTTTGTACTTTGACAATTTCCATTAATATAATAATATTATTCTTCTCTATTCTTTAGTTTTCTTTGGATAGCTCCCACGGAGTTTTCACCCATTCTTGCAAATCCTGGATCACGGGTAATATCTCCGTATCCTCCCCATATTCATTTTGGCTCGATCGAACTATTTTCATAGGTACGCTGTTATTTGAAGTTCTCGAATATAATGTAGACAAACCTTATGTAATAAATAAATAAATAAATAATGAGTTCAATAATTAATACCATTAGGTACTTGCAAAATATTTTTCATCACTCATGCGGGGAAACCACTCTAGTTGTACAATATACTATTGTACATTTTGAAGTAACTGGTATCACAAGAATGACGTCAATTTCGAAACGCCCCCCCCCCCCCCCCCTCATCCATCATTTACCGTCATCCGCAGACGAACCCCCCCCCTCCTATTTTAAAATGACGTAATTTATGGACGGCCCCTAAGGACGTGTGTGAGTAAAGCGTAAACAATTTTATATAAGATAAATAAGTTGTAATTGAGATTTATTATTATATTTAAGTTAACGTATAAACTAAAAAAATAAGCGATCAGAGGGCGCGATACATTTTTTTTTATACATTAATAATGTATAAAAATCGCGCGTGACGTCACCCGCGTGCCGTCGGGTGACGTCACGCGCGATTCGTGCTCAGATTGCTTTTTCCCTCGAAGCCTTGGTTTCGGCTTGGCCGCACACGCACGTGCTCCGCGTCTAT
The DNA here is from genome assembly GCA_964007375.1 of Ophion obscuratus. Taxonomy (NCBI): domain Eukaryota; kingdom Metazoa; phylum Arthropoda; class Insecta; order Hymenoptera; family Ichneumonidae; genus Ophion; species Ophion obscuratus. The sequence continues at coordinate 42,771,605 of OZ023319.1, forward strand.
GTATTGGCGTAGCTGCCGAAGGCGCGGTCGGGAAACTTCGACCGTGCTCGGATCTTTCCGAAGATGTCCGAGCGTCGCTCGCTCACGGACACGCGCTACCATGATTGCGTGATGGGCGCGTAAGAGACTAGAGAGGGGGTAACTTTTACGCGCGATCTGGCTGCACTGCATACAGATGGTACGCGAAAAATGATCGACGAATGGCCTATAGGTCTAAAAACTTAAACTGGTCTAAAAACAAACTCACGAGAGCCGCAATGATCGCATGGTTCGGCCATAGAATCACGCGCGCAACAATATATGAAAACTTGTTGAGCTACATACAAGTTCGCCACGTGTACAATAGTACTCATATCGCCTCGTCCTTGTGTGATTCTCATTGCTGAGTCTTAAAATCATAGAATATGAAGACTGTTTTTCCTGTCACAAATAGGCTTCATAAACATAATAGGCACATATGGTTATTAGGACGGTCTAACCTACATGTTTTACAAAAGACGGAAAGAGTTGAGGAGTTGACGAAAAGAAAAGAGTTTGAAAGAGGCACAAATGCTATTTGATTTGCGTTTCCTGTATTCTTTAACACCCAGATGATTTTCGAAGCACTGTTGACCGTAAAACTCGCGGGTACACGCATCACACCGGATAGTATCATTTACGTCGGGGTTTCGAGGCGGTGATATTATACACCGGGGACACCTTTTTTTAAGGGGTTACGTGGGTTATGTGGGCCAAAAAAACATATTTCCTCTATTAAAAAAAATATATATATGTCTATAAATTATTGTATTCAAAATGTTAAGCACATAAAAGAGCAACATTTCAACAATATTTAAAAAAATGTTCATCAGCAAATTTGGGAAATTCAGCTGGTGGGAACGGGTTTCTGAAGATCCCTAATAAAGTGTCCTCGTGGTGTTCAGGATAACTCATGGTAATTTTAGCTGAAATTAAAAAAGAAAACTTTTTCTGTTAGTAGACAAGTATAGCGCGTGAATGAACTAAGGATTTAAAAGAAATTGAAATTTTCATTTTTGGCAGAGTTGTATGCAAAATAGTTCAATGTTTGGTACAATTTACACTCTGTATAGCCTTGTAAAATAAGTTGTAATCAAAAACCTTCGTTCAATCACTAGTCAATGCTATTTTGAAGAAGTGTGAAAAAGTTCAACAAGATCGGTGCATTCGATTTTGAGATATCATGTCCACCGACTTCAAAAATAGTGTTTTGAGAAAAATGCGATTGAAGTTTTAAGTAGAAATAAAACAAATATTTTTTTTCAACTTACATAGAATCGTCGATTCCAGCTCCATAAAGCAAATATCTTGCTGTAGCAGCGATGCCTAGGGTATTCTTCTGTTCCTGCCTGAGACGAATTCTTGCTTCTCGAGTCCCAGCTATGAGTATGCGCTGTTCATACTCTTTTCGCACGCACTCATGGCTATTTCGGTCAAGCTTTATGTCCATCCCGTGCAAAAAAGTTACAGAGCTGCGATCCCTTCGTTGAAAGTACAAGCGGCAACTGTTGCAGTAATTTCAACTATTTTGGAACCCGCAGAAAGTATTTTTGGAGTGATTTTTCAAATTAATTGGTTCAGACTCATTATTATTTTGCACAAAGCCACAAACACACCGCTCTAGAAGCACATCTTGTCTAACAAGGGGACAGTGCGGCAGTCGGATTTTTGTAATTTTTCGTACTCATGGTACGCGAAGTTCAGAGCTCGAATATTAATATCCCAAAGCAGTTCGACGCCATATTCAGAAATTTTCGAGAAAACTGACTTTGAAGTTTTCGAGCGCACTCTTATCCCACAAAGATGCAACCATATTCGAACCGGGCTCGTGGCGTACCCGGTAGCGCTCGAGTCTAGTAATCGCGGGGTCGCTGGTTCGAGTCTCACTTCGAATTTTTTTTTTTTTTTTTTCATTTTTTTTTAAATGAAAAAACGCAAGTCATATTTTTAATTATCTCTTGATTATAAACATACATTTTCAAGTATCAATATTTATAACCAACAACATTTTTAGGATGAAAATGAAAAACGTCGGGTAAGGAATTGAATACTTTATTATTCGGTCTGTATTCGTTTGTTTTATACATATATAATCAAAAATAAGACTTGCATTTATCATTGACAATTATAATTACATATATGTGAATAAGCATAGATTTTACGATTTTTATCCCGGGATTATTTATTTATTTTTTTATAAATAATCACCTATTGTTATATATAAATAATATATGATCATATATGAGAAAATATATAATTATGTATAACTATAATGAATTTTGTACATAAATAACTATATATGGACTTTGTCCATATATAAACATATATAGATATATTATATTAATTATATATAATAATATGTGATTATATACAACAAAAATTTATCGGGATATTTAAGTGACGGAGGTATGCGAATTAAAAAAAAATGAAAAAAAAAAAAAAAAAAAAAAAAAAAAAAAATTCGAAGTGAGACTCGAACCAGCGACCCCGCGATTACTAGACTCGAGCGCTACCGAGTACGCCACGAGCCCGGTTCGAATGTCGTTGCATCTTTGTGGGATAAGAAGGCGCTCGAAAACTTCAAAGTCAATTTTCTCGAAAAATTCTAAATATGGCGTCGAACTGCTTTGGGATATTAATATTCGAGCTCTGAACTTCACGTACCATGAGTACGAAAAATTACAAAAATCCGACTGCCGTACCGTCCCCTTGTAAGTTCCTCATAAATAGGTTTGATAGCTGATAAAACATCACTTGGCGATAGAGCATAATCGTGTTTGAATGATGATAAGACATTCTTAGCTGAAGCACGCTGCCAAACGCACCATGAGTTAGGGCCGCTTGGGCATTTTTCGTGCTGTGGGTTTTGGTCCGTAGAGCTAGAGTGGAAGTACGTTGCCCATACAGCGTCCTTCGTGTTTTTAACTAAATCACAATTGGTTTTTATAGCCAGTCCGTAATAAACTTTCAATTTATCAATTAATTTACCCGTAAGCTTGCCTTTGGCAGATAGAGTTCTTTTTCTAACTTCTTTTACCTTTGATTTTTTTTCATCAACAGTTATTTTCACTAAATTGCGTAATCGGGTGCCCATCCCCTTTTGCACTTATCCTATACATTCTTTTTTATTTATGTGAACATTTCCACCATCAGGTTTATAATTAAGAAGTCCGGAATATGTTTTGGAGTCTCCGTCCTCAACGTAATTAAAGTATCTCAGGTCGTATTTTGCAAACAAAGATTGAAACATTGCAACGATTGATGAAATTTCCATATTACCAGCTGGTCGTCGATAATTGGAACTGCATTCGTTTTTTTTCTAAATGATCCTCTCGCTATTCTTCAAATTCTGCCGAATCTAGTTGTTTCTCCCAAGTGTCACATAATTTACAATATGAGCTTCTAACAAATACGTCCAAAACTTTTCCAGAATAATAGCCAATCAACGTGGCCACACCGTATAATGATAAATCACCTCGCTTTTTCTTACAGTAACATGTCTCGCTTACAGTAACATGTGTCGTATGTTCAACACCGTTTTCATCGCACGTTAGGTTTTTACTTCTTTTGCAGCTGAGAAAAAGAGTTTCTGGGCAACCGTCTTGGTGCATTCATGTATCTCACTGATATAAAAATCGTACGTTGAATGTTTCAAGAAAGAACTACTTATATCCACTAAGCCACACATTTTTTTACAGCCGGCAAAACTTAAGCCTAAAATTCGCATAACAAAAATGAATCTGCGATTTATTTCATACGCTTTACCTATTTTTTGAAACGATGAAATATATCTAGGCCGCCACGCTTCACACTGCACCATAATTTTAAAACCAAAATCTATATTGCACATTGTTTAAATTCAACTTTACCATCACATAATTTTTCATTTTCTTTACCATCACATAAGCGTCCTCTGGCACGTGTTTCTCTTCTTGGTTTCTAAGTTTTTTTCGCCGATGTGTTGGCGAAAGATGCACCGTCGATTTCTGCAGTTCAGTTAAATGATTGTTTCCTTTTTCTTGGTCTATCTTTTCTTCCCTCTGCTCGATCAACTCTACTAACTTTATGCGGCTCGATAAAAAATAAATGAGTGAAAATCTCGGTTACCATTCACAACGCACACGTATAACCTCAAAGAAACCTCGTATAACCTCAACCTCAGCGTATAACCTCAAAGAAACCTCAACAAGCAATATGAAACTAACATAAAATACGTGACCCTCAGAAACTAAGAGAAATGAGCGAGAGGGACACAAACAATAGCTAAGCCGCTGCCTCGATATACCTGCGTCGCTTCCGGCCAGTTTTTCCCAACGGGGGGAATTCCCAAAGGCTCTCTCTCCTAGACTTTACTCTGATTGACTTAAAACTCTGGAAGAAAATTCTAGACATATTGTACTATTAGATAACAACATTAAAAAAAAATAGATTTAGAAAAAAATTTCAAACCCAAGTAACCCCTTAAAGTTCTATTATACGGTATTGTGCAATTATACGGTATACTTATAGGGTATTGTGAATTTTAAAAACTTTTAAGAAGTAAAAAAGAACGCCAAGTAATGAAAAGTTCCCCCGAAAACATAGCTTCTTTTACCATATTAAAAATTATGATTTATCTTAGAATATTTTTTGTTTAATTTCAACAATAGTTTTATTGAATATATTTTTTTAATTCAAATGTACAAAAAAAGTGAAATCACTTTTTATAAAATAGCCAAGCAAGTTTACTACAATATTTGTGAACAAAATTATTAAACCTTAGGAATAATATTTTTCTAAATATTTTATTTTTATTTATAAAATCATCTCTAAAATCATCTGAAATCTTATTTCAAAATCAAGTGATTTTATTTATAAAATCACTTGATTTTATTTATAAAATCACTGTTCTAACAAAATTGTTATCACCATTAGATAGAAGTACAAAGTAAGTGCCACACAAGTGCACTGGAAATGCTGTGCAATGATTTGACGTGCATGGTTAAGAAAACAAACTCAGCGAAGGTTTTCGTCTTTTAGCTACTCGACTCGTAGGCTCAAAAAACTTAAACTGCCGCAATTTATTATATAAGTGGAAATCTAATTCGTGAACCCGTGAAGTACGGATCAAGTCAGTCATGTATCCCTAGACCATCCGACAATTGAAATCTTATTTTATTTGCATAATTTGAAAAGTTATACAGAATTAACCAAATATAATATATTTGGAATAGAACCAAAAGTTATACAGAGAAAGAATATCTCTGTAATTGTCGACGTCACAAAAAATGTTTGAAATAAAAGTTGTACGTACTAAAGGGATCATCCAATGTGACCATTTTTTTATCTCAGTGGAGGCGCTGTCGCAAAGTAAAGGTCACCTCCACTTTTTTAAATGGCACGGTAAATTTTTGTTCAACTATCTTGTAGAGCATTGATAACTGCATAAAAACATCTAGGGGTCAAAGTCGTTTAAGGTCATTTAAGATAAAAAAATGACATGAACTTCATTTTTATGTGAAATTATCTTTATTCACAGTAGATGTTCAAAGTGATTGCCATTGGAATCAATGCAGTATTGCAATCTCCTCATCACGAATTTCTTATCACTTCGGCACTTATCGCCGAAGTCTTGCCATTGTCTGTTATGTAAACAACGGCACCAAACCTACAATGTACACGGAACATTGTACGATGTTTCGCCCAAACAGACTCAAGATAACGATAGTAAGAATAGTGAGACTAGTATTAATGAATGAAGCGAATGTAAATGATATATTATTTTGAAGAGAAAACTGATATGCTTCTAATTTACGGAGAATGTCAGAAAAATGGAGTGAGAGCTAGAGACTTATACGCTGAAAAATTTCCTGAGCCTTCTCATCCTACACGCCGTACATTTCAAATTTGGTACACTAAACTGAGGACAACTGGATCCTTAGCCCGTCGGAAAAGTAACCGACAAAAGCGAGTTACTAACGAAAGAACGGAAATTGGTGTTCTTGCCGCCGTTCATCGAGACTCTTGTGCGAGTTCTCGGCAAATTGCGAGGGAATCTGGCGTAAGCCAAATAAGTATTCTACGTGTTCTACATCGTCATAAATATCAGCCTTACCACACCAGTCTCCACCAGGAATTAACTGGTACGGATCTCATGAATCGCACGGAATTCTGCCGATGGGCTCAACGCCAGATTCAGAGAGATGACTCATTTATTAATCGGATTTTGTTTACCGACGAGGCAACATTTACCAATCATGGAAATATTATCTTGCATAACATGGATTTGTGGTCAACTGAAAATCCACATTGGCTGCGGCAAGTTGCACACCAAAAACCGTGGTCGGTTAATGTATGGTGTGGGATTATTAGGGGTAGAATCATAGGCCCTTATTTCATCAAAGGGAATCTTAATGGTAGGATGTACACCACATTCCTTTAAGAAACATTCGGTCCGTTATTTGAAGAAATACCTTTAGAAACAAGAAACAGAATGTGGTATCAACACGATTGCCCGGCACATTTTTCGCTAATAGCTAGAAATGAATTGCAAAAGAGATTTCCATATCGTTGGATTGGACGTGGAGGAGCTATATCGTGGCCGGCTCGCTCGCCAGATTTGACGCCTCTGAACTTTTTCTCGTGGGGATACTTGAAAGATCTTGTTTATAAAGAACGTCCAACTACGCCGGATGATATGCGTGGGAGAATTCTTCGTGCCTGTGATTCGATAAGTGCCGAAGTGATAAGATATTCTACACAATCCGTGATGAGGAGATTGCAATACTACATTGATTCCAATGGCAATCACTTCGAACATCTATTGTGAATAAAGGTAATTTCACATAAAAATAAAGTTCATGTCACTTTTTGATCTTTAGTGACCTTGAACGAATTTGACCCCTAAATGTTTTTTATGCAGTTTCCGATGCTCTACAAGATAGTTGAAAGAATGTACCGTCCCCCTTAAAAAAGTGAAGGTGACCTTTACTGTGCGAGAGCGCCTCCACTGAGAGAAAAAAAATGGTCGCATTTGATGATCTCTTTGGTACGGTACAACTTTTGTTTCAAACATTTTTTTGTCACGTCGATAATTACAGAGATATTCAAGGTGGCAACAGTGAGTGCCCACCCTGTATAAAAGTATATAGTATACGTCTACTTTATCACACAACTATTGCGTGAGATATATTTCGTCTTATAGACTTTGGTGTAATGGTTAAAGATAATAACGAAATTAAATAAAATTATTAAAAATCATTAAAGCACACACGCACACGCACACACGCACGCATATATATATATATATATATATATATATATATATATATATATATATATAGTATATAGTATATATAGTCGCAAAACCTATTTACGCGGTCGGAACGAACGTCAAATTCTATATCTTCGCGAGCTTTTTTTCTTAATCATGCAAAGCAAGTCGTTGCAGAGCATTTCCAGTGTACTTGTGTTGTACTTGCGTTGTACTTTCATATAATGGTGATTCCAAGTTTATGTTACATCAGTAGGATGATTTTCTTATATAAAATTAAAATATTAAAAAAAATATTATTGCTAAGGTTTAATAATTTTGTGCACAAATATTTTAGTACACTTGCTTGGCTATTTTATAAAAACTTATTTCACTTTTTTACATTTGAATTTAAAAAATATAACAAAACCGTCGTTTAAATTAGAATACAAAATATTTTAAGATAAATCAGAATTTACAATATGGTAAAACAAGCGAAAATGTTTCCGGGGGAATTTTTTATCACTTGGCGTTCTTTTTTTACTTTTTAAAAGTTTATAAACGGGATTCTATATCTTTTTTAAAAGAAAAGAAACCTTCTTTTCGTTGAGCTTCGGTTTAAAGGGAAGTGCATTTCAAATATGCCTGTAGAAACTATACGTCTATAGTTTCAAATTCGTATTGAACAGGGAAAAGTATTTATACATATATGAATTGATCGAAACCTGGGAAATAGTATCTGTAATATTCGTTGTAGCTTCAGACGTTTCCTAAATTTGTATTATTGCTATAAACTGGAAAATTCGTTTTCTTAAATTTTGTTGAAGAACATTAATATCATCGACATTGTCAAAGGAATTTGTATCGAATAATTTAATCATCCAAGCATTTAGAGTAAACCTTATGCATACTACGATCATGGGCTCGGGGGTATTCGAGAGGCTATCGTACTCGATGCTGAAGCCGAGGAGACTCGTTACGTCGTTGAGGGTCTCCTGTTCATTGGCTAGTGTCATTTAGCCGGGACATTGATTCTTGTTGATGAGTTCAACTGCGGCTAGCCTGACGAGTGGCTCGTAGCGCATTTTCAACACCAGTTGAGAATTACAGAGAGACGCGTTGGGCTTCGTCGTCATCGGGGTTCTTCGTCATACCGCTGTAATTCTCCAGACCGGGATAGAGGCTCGTCGCTCTGCTGACTGGCTCATTGACTGCTATCGATGACTTTTCTATTTTCCCCCCATCCTTGGCGAATCTTGGTACATCGGACTCTTCATCTTTTGCGTAACACAGTCCTCCTGCAATTAATTTTTCGTAAATCACAGTCGCAAATTATTTTTCAATTGATGAGACTGCGAGGATCGTTTTATCGGACAATGTTGACGGACACTGATCTTTTTTTTATCTTCACTTTCCAGTACCTGTTTTTTTTTACCTGTATTCGATGCTAGAAAATTTCATATTTTTGGCCTTTATTTTCTCCGTTATTAACCAAATCGCTTATTGCTATCCGATCTATAATTTCAGAGAATTTTCTGAGTTCTGAATCTGCGATGCAAAGGACCTTGGTAAAAATTATTCTTGCCTCTGGAATGAGCCGTTTTTTTTAAGGGTACGACTATCGTCAAATTAATATGGCCCTAAAAAAGACCAATTATTTTATTTGCACTTTGCACTTCTCATTCTTTTAAGCTGGATAAGTAAATTATATTTTTTGCACACCCTAACCCTACTTGGAGGTTAAGTTGTAAAAATCACGATACACATTAAAACGGAGACACTAGTAGCAGGCGGTTCTACTCACAAGGAAAGGTCGCGAGGTTACCCCCTTCAATTTCGATGAAATTGACATGTTTGTAGAGCAGATAAAAATAGGCGATACGATTTTTTTTTTATTCTGCGGAACGCAATATTTAAGGGCTGAAACGCACCTTTGAAAATAGGGATGAAAAAAGATTCAAATTGCAACATTTTTTTCCCCCGTATACTATACATTGGAAATTAATACGACGCAGATAACAACAAATTCCATATTGTTCATTGCAAAAATACATTTTTTTCATACCTATCTCCGAGAATGTTTAACCGATTGGGATGTAAATTTGTATATATATATATATATATGGCTGAACGAGGAGGGGCTACGGATTTTTTAGTTTTCCGATAGATGTTAATTAAGGCGTTGAATCTGCCCTTTAATTTTTTTAGACAAAAGCATCGAATAACCAGCTACCCTCTTGCCATTCCCAGTTAAATCCACGTCAATATAAGTTTGTTCTATGATGCGATTGCATATTCGTAGATTCCACTCTCCGCCCCCTCCTCCAACCGTCCCCCTCTCGAATGGTAAGCGTTCAACATTTTTTACGGTGCAGCATGGACGGAGATTCGTAGAAATAAAAATGGGTTACAATGAAAGTTCAATCCGAAAAAATAGTCGAAACAAATTTTCTCGATTTGGCGAAATGCCTTCTTAAGGGGTCAACGCACCGTCAAAAACTTTGTTCTTTCCATAACTTTTGAACGGGCTGAGATACAAAAAAATTTTAAAAGGAAGAAATGTTGTATTTTTCGACTCCTAGCCGCGCATGATGTTAATGGCGAATATAACAACAAATGTTAATTGTTAATTGCAATAATTCGTCACTAACTAATGAAAATCACTCTTCCGTTTTTCCTCAATACGGGCACACGTAAGGCTCGCAATCACGGACTAGTGTTTTGTTTCGCGAAGCAACTGTATGATTATTGTATATTATTGTATTATTATTGTTTTGAGATTAGACTTTCATCGGACATTTATTTGCGCTTACTTATTTTATAACCGTTTCAACTGTACTTTTTTATGGATTATGTGTATTACTATAATGATAGTCATGGTAAAAGTGTTTGAAACATAGAGATTTCTTGCACCACGCACAAATGATAATAGCCGCTTTGCCGCACATATTGCATGTCACTGCAATTTGTGAAAAGCAAAATTCTACGGAATTTTCGAAGTTCGGTGGGCTCTCTTGTTCGTAACCGCTTTTGTACCACGCATATTTAAAGGGGTTTGTAAACCGTGGAGAAGAAAACTGGTTGTGTGTAAGAGATTGTAACTTAACAATATTGTCTCTCAAGTGCAGATTGACGTCACAATTGTACAGGGTGTCCAATAGGAAGTTGCTGAAACTAATCGACTGTCATTTTAAAACACGTGCACAGAATCAGAAAAGCCAAATTGCTTTAAATAGAGGAAACTCTGCAGTTTTAAACGCACATAAATAAAACCCAGTCAAATAATTTTTATGTCAATTTATTACATCTTATAAAAACAACGAAAAAGTACAGTGATTAATGATAGATATTTTCGAAGTGCGAACCGTTAGATTGTGCACAAAAATCAATTCTCTTTTGAAAACTGTGAAAAACTGTGTCCAACAGATCGTTCGTAATGCCGCGAACCACTTCCTAGATGGCCGCGATCAGTTCTTCTACTGTGCTGGGGTTTTTAGCGTAACAATGATCTTTAATGTATCCCCATAAGAAAAAATCACAAGGGTTCAGGTCCGGTGAGTACGGAAGCCATTCTAGTCCGACTTGAGCAAATTTAAGGTACCGCAGACCGATTACTCGAGTCTCATATACGCAATGAATAGCTTCAAACACCTCATGAGTCCGGTGCGGCGTCGCTCCATCTTGCATGAAGTAAATTTTTTTAACGAGTCCCCTCTTTTTTGCATAAGGGAAGAATTTTGTTTCCAAAAGCTGTTCGTAACTTTCTCCTGTTACCGTAGATTCCAAGAATTGCAAATAAATTCCTTTTACTGAAATCGCTGCCCATGCCGTTACTTTCTGTGGATGAAGGGCCTTCGCTAGCGATATGTTGGGATTTTCCGTTCCCCAAAACCGGTAATTTTGCTTGTTTACGTATCCATTCATTCAAAAACGTGCTTCATCGGAATAAATAATCGATTTCTCATTCAGTTCTTCGGCTTTAAACATTCCCCTAATAGTGTTACAAAATTCGATGCGTTTCGTCATGGCATGTTCAGTTAACAATTGATGAGTGCTTATTTTAAACGGATGAAACTTTAAAAAATATTTCCAAATGTTGTGTAATGATGATTTGGTTATTTTTAATACTTGAGCAGCTTTCCGAATCGAATTATTTGGATTTTGTTTGAAATAATTCTCAACTTCGTTGATCTTCTCTGGTGTAGTCACCGTAACAGATGGACCTGGCAACTCGTGTCTACGATCCTGGACTGTACCATACTTCACGAAGTTATCGATTATCCTACAAAAATTAACGTAAAATTACTTCAATGCAGTTTAATTTAATTGAAACACAAGTTGTGTGATAGATGAATATGAATAAATATTAAATTCTTACCTTTTCAGAGTGTTTTCGCTGGCAACTCTATGAGTTCCAAACTTAGTACGAAACCCTCTATACGCATTACTATACATTTTTTCCCTCGAGAAGAAGCACTCAATAAGATATACTTTTTCTTCCGTGGTGAGCTCACTCATTTTGACGCGCGCGTACTTGCTTCAACCACGGCTGGAATAAAACTGCGGGGCCCGAGGTATGCGCCTTAGAAAAACGGACCCCTATTGAATTCATGGAGGAAAGAGACACTTATTTAGTTTTAGCAACTTTCTATTGGACACCCTGTATAATATAATTATGCCAGAAAAGTGTTTGACGAAGTTTTTCCATACACGCAAGTCATAAACATCAAGGGCTTGGATCATTCCCGTTGTACCTGCAAGAATTGCTAATTATAATGTGGACTATTTGTCTACAGAACTAATCATACTGGTATAATATATTCACCTGCTGGAATGCTTAAAACTTTAGTATTCTTCTCTTGCATATCTATTTCTTTAAATGCAGCTGGACATTGACCGCTCCGAGAATCCAGAAGTATTATCGATTTTGGACTCGTATTAGGAATATATATTTCTTGAAACCAACGCTTGAAGTGATTAATCGTTAATTTTCCAGATTTTGAAGCCCATGTAACTATATTTTTGGCGCTGAACATAGTTTTTTCCACTTGAGGCCCAAATTTTCCAGCAGATTCGTTTGAAGTGATCAACATAGGTGCCAAAAGCTTGCGACTCGTAGAATCGAGTGCAACACACAGTTATACTATACATCAAAGGCTGTATAGTATAACTGTGTGCTGTTGATGTTTTCGATTGCACTGCTGTCTCAACGGATTTCTGCCCTTCTTTTGCCAATGTGCGGTCTGTATGTAGCTCTAAATTGAATCCACTTTAATTAGAATTAAATGTATTTTCAGCGCCAACGTTGGCTATGTTGACTTTCACCGTTTCTATGAATTGTTCAGCTTTGTTTTGAAGTGTATCAGCATTTAATTTACATTTAACATTGTTCTGTTACATATTTAGTCATCTTCCTTGACACAATTCGACGTTTTTTAAAAATATTTTCACCCAAGAAGCGGATGCCTTAAAATCTACGGGTGGCATTTCTCGTGCACGTAAGCCCCATTGTCGAATATCCATATCATGGACAGGCAGCTTTTTATCCAAGGCGACGATGCAATTGTTTAACGTGTAGTAAGCTATTTTTGTTAACTTTTATTTGTAAATGCCACCCTTGTTTATTTGAATTTTGTTTGAACAGCTGATATTTTTCTATTCCCGTCTGTCCCGGATCTCCAGTAATCCAGAGCTCTTGTCTTGTATTCGTAACTTAATTCTTCTACATCTTTCGTACATTCATTATCATCAACTTCGGAATCCAGGTATCGTTGTACGTGCCAATCTTCTTCACTGTTATCTTCTATTGTGGCAGCTTCATGAATTTCGTTTGGTAATAGAAAATCCAAACCGGTTTTGAATTCCATTGCCATAGGTTGATCCATCGCTTCTGTGATTATGTTTTCTAGGTCCTTAATGCACTGTTTTTCCTGATCGGTGACTGGAGTTGGAGAAAAGTAGATTTTTTTTTGTTTTTAGAACTCAATAAGTACAACTGGCTTCTTCATCGTAAAGTACCGCAATAATGAGCGTTGCTGAATTTCTATACGCAATTTATCAGCACATGTACATTCGTATAACGAAAAAGATAACACGCGCTCTTATCAAACGTTTTTCAATCCATAATAAGGAGATCTCTAGGTTATCTCAGGGTAGCCGCTTTTTGCACCGTATTCTCTCTTTACCCTAAGTATTACTTTTGTTCATTGGTTTGGCATTTGCAGACAAGATGCAGCGCTTTAAGCTGATTAAAATGTTTTGCATCACTTCGTTCACGAGTTGCAGCGGAAACCCAAAGACGCTGTAATCTCTGCAGATAGTGTTCCCGATACGGTGAGAGGAGTGGATTTTTGTTAATATACAATTGTAATTCAGTCGCTTTCCGAAGCACAAAGTTAATCGATAATTGCAAAAGCCTCATCCATTTCTGTGCCCGCATCAGCGGAAAATGGAAGAGTGATTTTCATTAGTTAGTGACGAATTATTGCAATTAACAATTAACATTTGTTGTTACATTCGCCATTATCATCATAAACGGCTAGTAGTCGAGAAATAAAACATTTCTTCGCTTTAAACTTTGTTTTGTATCGCGGCCCGTTCAAAAGTTATGGAAAGAACAAAGTTTTTAACGGTGCATTGACCCCTTAAGAAGGCATTCCGCTAAATCAAGAAAATTTGTTTGGACTATTTTTACTGATTGAACTTTCATTGTAACCCATTTTTATTTCTACGAATCTTCGTCCAAGCCGCACCGTATGAAATTTTGAACGTTTACCTTTTGAGAGGGGGACGGTTGGGTGGAGGGGGTCGGGAGTGGAATCTACGAATATGCAGTCGCATCATAGAACAGACTTATATTGACGTTGATTTAACCCGGAATGGCATAAGAGTAGCTGACTATTCTATGCTTTTATCTAAAGAAATAAAGGGCTGTTTGAACCCCTTAATTAAGAGATATCGGAAAACTAAAAAAACTGTAGTCCCTACTTGTTCAGCCATATATGTATGCAAATTTACATCCCAATCGGTTAAAAATTCTCGGAGATAGGTATGAAAAAATTTCATTTTTGCAATAAACAATATGAAATTTGTTGTTATCTGCATCGCTCTCATTTCCAATGTATAGTATACGAAAAAAAGAAATGTTGCAATTTGAATTTTTTTCACATCTCGTATCGTTAAAGGGTTATCCACGAAAAACGAAAATCATCCCTATTTTCAAGGGTGCGTTTCACCCCTTAAATATTGGATTCTGCAGATATAAAAAAAATACGTGCCGCCTATCTTTATCTCTTCTACAAACATGCCAAATTTCACCGAAATCGGAGGGGGACACCTTTCCTTGTCAGTGGCACTGCGTTCGCCCAGATGTGGCGCTCTCGCGGCTGCGCAGAGCATCTCAAACGCGTCTACTGCGGATGTTGACAGGAATATGTTCATCAACCCGAATAAGGGCGTATGTTTCATATTTATGACATGGCTGAAATACAATTTCTAGTCGTGAATTCCCTTGGAAATTCGGTCAATATTATGAGATCAGGGGGACTGAATAGACGGATCGAAAAGTGACCCAGACAAAATCGATAGGAAAAAATCATATTACATTGGTAAAATGTCATTAGATTGTCGATTTGTCGCCGCGTTTTCGCGTTATGTCGATTCAAAGTTAAAAGTCGTCTGTTAAAAGCCCACCATACTGTATAAAGAGTCGCGGCGTGTTCGTCAGTCCGTCAGTGGCATGGAGATCGGTGGCATCGATAAGTGGTGTCAAATTTTTTAAAATTATTTTGCGTCAAGACGCTGCTGTGTCTCTTTATTACGCGAGGAACAAAAATCCTGGCTTCGAACGGTACCGAGTAAATTTAATATCGGCTGAAAATGATGCGAACGCTCGTAATACAGAATGTACAGAGTGTGTTGAATGGTGCCAAAAATATTCGAGACCTGTTGTGTACCGTCAAACACAGCCTCGCCCCCTCGCCCCAGCGTTAAAAATTCATAAACCACTATAATGATACTGTGTTGCGCTAAATAATCTTAATAATATAGCTAATAATAATAGAGAGTAATCTCATGAACACTGCAGCCGTCCGGCGATACTATAATTTGCGCGGCATGCGTCAATTCACGAGCTGCGTTTCTCTGCAGTGAGTCGTGAATTTGTCTCATACGCTACTAATTAGTGTGTAAGCTTCCCGATAGTATTTTACCCCGCTTGGCGTACACACGTGCCGCCACTAGTGAGCGTGGTAATACCAATTATCGGTATTGCGAATTGTTCGAATAGATTTCTTCGCTACTCCGTCGCGTGTTAGGCGCTTTCGACCGGAAATCTCGACACCCCTGACAATACTAACTTTAATTTTGCACGTACCGTCAATGTTTAACGATGCGACACTGAGCAACACTCGTTATTAACTGTCAAATATCATCGAACCCGCAATGTCTGATAGGTTGAAATGAGAGCCATATGGTTGTAGCGTGGTAAATTACTCGAGGCATGTGGAATCGCTAGCCTCTCAAGACGTCGTAATATGCGTCAGAAGATTACGCAACGCTCCTTCCACCCATTGTAATATATGACTACCGGTCGGCAGTTGACGGATGCGTATAGTGGTTTCTCGGCCGCGAAGTTTGAAGCGCTTGAAGTAGCGGCGAGTGTCCGATGATCTCAATACGTGCGCTTGGTTGGTTGTACATCGTCGAAGGGTTTGTCCCTCCAACATTCGCGCTGTCGTCTACGGTCGCCACCCTCTTGTACCTCGGTAAAGATCTCGTGAGAGTGCCTAAAATTGTTAACGCAGACCATTGAGTGCGAGCTGTACCTGATAATATTTTTAATTTTAACTATGGGCACTTACAAAACGTCTGATATAGAACCGGTCGTAAAATATGATGGCCCACTTTTTAAGGTTTAAAAAATATATTTAAGACTTTAAAAAATAAAATCATAAACCCGAATAGGAAAATAAGAATGCTAAGTAAAACAGGGTTCATTTACCCGAGCCAATGGTAGAATCCAAAAGACGAATAATCCACGAATCATCGAGCTGAAGAATATCCCCATAGTGGTGTTGTTGACCCAAATCGAGTTCAATACGATACTCCCAAAGCTGGTTTTCCCGATGATCGTATTCCACGATAGATTGCTGGCCGCTATCATCATTGACAATTTCCCGCGCCCATTGTACTCTGTACTCTTTAGCGTACAGGCTGATCATCGTCTCCATGTCCTTGATTGTTGAGGCGAGGATCCAAATTTACATATATTTTAATTTGATTATTATTCATTAATAAAATAATTATTACGCGTAAATGTTTTGGACCGATTGCACATACTAGATGTAGATGGTTGATTATCCGCAATGCCCTTGTGTCCATTGTTGCTAAAGCGTGGATGAAGTTCTCCATATATTTCGGAGGGATTGCACATACTAAATGTAGACGGCTAATCACCCTCCAACTGCCCGTGTGCATCTAAAAAAAATACCATAGCTATTTAAAATGAATCAAAATACAGATGCGCATAGTAGCATATTTTCTTACGTTCAGGGGTATCCGCAAATATGTCAGAGGGTTTAAGAGCAGCCTGAGGTGCTTCTTCTTCAGCCTCTTATATGGGAAACAGATGCGGTTAGTAGGTACGTGCGCGTGTTGCTTCTTCTTCCTCCTCCGCTAAGGGTCGTTTTCATCCGTTAATTTCGAAATGTCGATTAAATGTAATTCAAAAAAGGTTGCGCCGGCTATATTCCATTCTCTGCACATGTACAAAGTTACATTCCAATTAAGGGGGTAGATACCTTCAGATAAGGATTTTTTCCCTAATTTTCATGATTTTCTTTTTAAGGAAATATTTCTTCGCCATACTGAAGACTTGGTATATGTTGCATTATTACTTTTTACTGTTACATGGTATTTTTTTATCAATCTTCAAAAATGGCGGAGGTATAACAGGGTTTTTTAAACTGCATTTTTTAAGCTGGCGTGTAGTATAGCTAAAAAACCAGTCGGCCGATTCTGATGAAATTTGGTATTATCTTTTTAACCGTATGGTCTAAAACATGGCCCCTAATGTTTTAAAAAATGAAAAAAGCCTTTTTCAATTTCAAAATATGGGCACTGTTTGCGGACATTTCAATATTTTTCTTTTAAAGCGAATCATTTAATCGACTTTCAACATTTGTCACTTTTTCTTGGTTCATATTTTGCGTATGAGTGTTAATGAAAGAAGAATCTTCGTTGGTTTTTTTTTTCAGATTAATCCCGGGTACCCTACTTGTCACGCCGACTGACAACATCCACCGCAACCCGTTTAGAAGACCGTGCCATAGCCTCGCCATTTCTTTTATTAATTCGATTGATTTAATTTAAGAAAAAATACCATGTAACAGCCAAAAGTAATAATAAAACATACCCTAAGTCCCACAAAAGTTGGAAAAATGTTTCTTAAAAAAAATAATGCGTACCCCCAATTTTTTTCCTCGGCTAAAGGTATCTCCCCACTTGAACGAAAATCCTCGGAGGTACGCATGCGCAGAACGAATGATTACAATGAACGATGAATACGCGATTTATCGTTATCATAATGAATGTATAGTAAGCGAAGAATACACATTTTTTCGATTTCAACTTTATGTTTATCTCGCCACGTTCACAAGTTAAATGAGTTCAAAACAAAAATAAGCTAATACAGTAGAACCTCGATTATCCGAACCAACTGGGACCGAGACTAGTTCGGATAATCAAAAGTTCGGATAATCGAAACGTGGGTTATTTGAGACGGGATCATAAACAACATCTTTTTACATAAAAACAGTACATACATATATGCATGTACTGTTTTTATACATATATGTATGTACCTTTAGGTTACATACAAAAAACCCACGTTTCGATTATCCGAACGATTTTATAAAAAACATATTTAAAAAGGCATTCAACTTTTGGGTTTTTTGGGACGAGATCATAAACAACAACCTTTTACATAAAAACAGTACAGTACATGTCTAATTTTAATATATATGTATGTACTGTTTTTATGTGCATACATATATCAGGTGTTAAATATATATATATATGTATATATATATATATATATATATATATATATATATATATATATATATATATATATATATATATATATATATATATATATATATATATATATATATATATATATATATATATATTGTAGCGGTTCGCTTGCCCAGGTAGGCATCCGTTACATTTGGCACGCAATTATTACACCAATTCCGATATAATTGCGTGCGATGGCCTGTGGTCGGACCAACCGGCCATCCCACCGGTAGGGCAGGACGCTCACAACTAGCATACGGGGCGCGCCCGCGACACCTCGCAAGAAGCTCCGCCTATCGCAAGGACCAGGACCACCGCTGACCCGCGGCAGTCCCCGCCCTTGTCTAACATCTCTCGAGTCTCGCGATACGATCACTCCCATCAGACAAGAATGCGCCCCAAGTCTCTCGTGACACCTCTCCATACTTGCTGTATGCCGGATATCGAGGCGAGCAACAATCTGGACGATCATTCCCCTTAAATCATCTACAGTATGCAATGTCTCCAAAGTCACCAGGACGGTCACCTCACCAACGGAGCGTCTCCCGGCGATGTAATCCCCTACCTAGCACCTCAGAATCGGTAGAGAAATGGAATTTCTCCTGACGGGCCTGAGGCTATTTGAGGGCGTGCGCGGCCCCGAGAGGCACTCTTCGCAAATACCTCATCATTTAACGTGGAGTCAACTTGTCATCCGACATCTCGGATCACCGGATGGAGGCCTCGCGGCCTGACCCTTGGTCCCATCCAAGAATAGACCCAGCTTCGCGGTAAGGTGCTCTGTTTCCTTGGGAAGCCCCAGCATTGCGCTGGAAGTCCTACCTCGGAAACAGAGACTTCGTGGTGATTGCTAGATAGGGAAATTATTCAACATCCGATCAATCGTCCTTAGGACCTTTGATCGTCATTCCCGAAATCCCACCGTCAACTACTCGAAGTGTGCAGTCCGTGGAGTGCCGATCGCATTCCGCTGCACGACGGGAATATTCTCAACCAGCTTCACTGGTTTTCGGTCCTCCTTGCCTGGCACCAAGGAGGTCAGCCGTCCCTTCCGGACGGCCCCGCTATGCGCACTCGAGGTTAGGAAAACTTCTCATCCTCGAGCTCGCGCATTATTATAAACGCTAGCGTCCCTAGCGCGTGAGCGACACGGCGTGGCACCCGTGCGCTTCGTTGCACTTTAGCAACCAGTGCCAACTGGAATTATCGCCATAAAACCGATTCAGAGTAGACTCAACGGGCTATCGCATTCACGTTGCAGAAGCGAGCCCGAAACCGGCCATACGCGTATACGACGACGCTCGTGGACTGTACGAGTGCGAGCGAGACGGAGAGTGCGAGAGAGAGAGAGTGAGTGAGAGAGATCGCGTCCACGGAACAGCGTGCGCACTGAGACCTCGCATGTACTCTTCCTATCCCTGTCGTTCCAACAAAGACAGCGCTTCTCGCCGCCCGTTCCAGATTCCTGTAAACGTTGCTACTCACCGATTAAAACAATAATTCTCACCAAATGAACTCACTAACAATTTTATTTGTTCATCCACCTAAAACTAACTCATACGACAATCCACCACATCAAATGCCAATGATGACGGATTGAGACAGGCGTCTCTGAGATCCTCAAACTACTGAGGCATCTCCTAAAACCATCTCAAAATCCTTCCCATCATTCCCGGCTCGTAACTGGTACATCGCCCTTCAAGAGGCTACGGGAACCCCACATCATCCAACGGCAAATATTCGCCGTATAACACTCGTTTTCCCGACGACCCGCGTGAACGACGGGCTGAAAACGAAATATAACTTCCGTGTAAATCACGGAACGTTACAATATATATATATATATATATATATATATATATATATATATATATATATATATTAAACACCTGAAAAAAGTCGAATACCTTTTTTAATATTTTTTTTATAAAATCGTCCATTTTTAATTGACGAACGGTCGTAACGCGTTTTTGAGCGGCTAAGTCTCGCAGCCGTTTGAGAAGGATAAGTTGCGTTGGGTTGCTCATTGTTGCTCAGGGCAGTGGCAGCGAGCAACAATGTATCTTTCGCGCCAACGTTCGGATAATTGAGCGTTCGGATAAACTAAGCCATCGTTCGGATAATTGAGGGTTCGGATAATCGAGGTTCGGATAATCGAGGTTCTACTGTAACAACAAAAAGACACAAATTTTTAAGGCTGCGTTCAACCTTTCAAAATGACGTCAGCCGAAACAAAAAGATTCGTCCTAAATATTTTGACTCATTTCACATTCATTTTGAATAAGTTTCAATTTTTGTTTGTTTTTTTTTTTTTTTTTTTTTTTTTAATTGCGGAGGGTGAGGAGACCCTCGCAGTATTTCTTTGTTTGGAGGGGGGTGGGGGATGAGCGGCGGAACGAGTATATTTTACATAAATATTTAATAAAGATATCGAACGAGTTTTTATTGATCCGAAATTTAACCGAGTATCGCAAAAGGTTCGCTGATTATACGTCGGTATTGACAAAAAAAAAAAAAACTCGACGTCTGGTTTCAACACTTTTATGGCGAGATTTCGGAAAACATGTATCGGCTACTCTTCCGTCCTCTACACATGTGCAAATTTACATCCGAATCTGATGAAAACTTTGGTGGATATGCATTTAAAAAATCCCTTTTCGCAATAAATGTTTGTTTTGTAGTCTATACTATCCAGTGCGGTGTCATGTTTATGCGTTTCTCATTTTATCCTGCAAACGGGCATAAGGATTTTGATTACATCAGGTAATTTAATGTTTTCAAGTGGAACAAAGTGTTCGAACTAGGTCTTGGTTTGGAGATAACACATCAAGGTGTCACATGACCACATCATATTATACGAATTAACAGTTGACTATTCCCCTTAATAGTTGTAGAATAACGCAAGTTATGACAGATTGACTATTGGGATGAGTATTTATTTTCCTAAATTCTTGTTCCAGCCGTAACGAATTGATATTGATAGTTTAACTGTCATCAAGTACACTGAATTTTACAAAAAGTTACCGTAAATAACAACTCCTATCGTTTCAAATATAAGTAATATACAGCCGATAAATAATCTGAAATGGTAAGCATGTCAAAACTGCCCCTAAGCCGTTTTCTCTCAATACGTGACGGATTGTTTTGACACTGAAAAGGAAAAATTTACGCAAAACATTAGGTCTCTATCTTCAATAATTTTCGAGTTATCGAAATAAAAACGTTACTTTCGGTTTTTATTTATTTTTTATTGATAGAAATGAAAACGAGACATGGTAATTCTTTCCCCACTTCGAATGCAGTTTACACATATTAAAGACTTACGTTATTATCTTTGTCCATCATTTGAGATAAATTGAAAACTGCTTGCGAAAGTTGGTACGAACCAGTAACTAGTAAATGCAAATCTTTTTCACTCATCTCCGGAATATCATGTAGATTATTTGGCATCATTTTTGCGAACGGTGCTATTCGACAAGCTCAACGCTCTTTTTCTGGACCTTCTCTAACGTATTAACCCGATATTTTTTTTTAATGTTATAACAGACAATACTTCTTCTGAAATACTTTCATCAGAACTCAACCATTTTCAGAACTCGTTATGTGAAAAATAAGCAATCCGACAGTACGATTGTGCTTTCGGCAGTAACTTATCATTTAATTTATAAATTAAAAGAGTATAGTTCTGTTCAATTGCCCCATGAACAGTTTCCACCAGCCAACCGACTTTCTTTACGAATAAAAAATCGTTTGCCTCACTCGCCGATAGTTGATTATGTTTTCCTTTTCGTGCTCACATTAATACTTAAATTACTTGGCCGTTTATATCTTCTGACATCATGATAACCACGATCAAGTACAAAAAAGTTTTTTTTCCAAGCAGTTTAGTTAAACCATTTAGATTTGACATAATAATTTTCAACATTTTTGCATAATTTTTATTCGCAGTACGCAAACAAGAATATCGTGTTTGACATCTAATAAATGGCGTTTATTATTTTAACAAAGTTACGAATTATCTAAAAAGATCTTTTATTTTCACTATGTCCCACCAATGTGAAAAAGATCCCGAGTATAAGAGACGTCTTCTGTCTGAAATTGGTGATTGCATGTCTGAAGAAACTTACTTAGAAAAATGATTTTTTTAAATTAATTTTCTTAAAAATACAGTTTTTATTGTGAAATCGAACAAAAAATCTGATGTATATTGTTCATTAACACTTGGAAAACATAACTATTCCTTAATTTTTTTATTTTTACCAATTAAAAAGCAAATAAAAACCGAGAGGACCGTTTTTTTCGATAACTCGAACATTTTTCAAGACACGGACCTATAATGTTGCGTAAATTAATTTTTCTTTGTACGAAAACGATTCCCCACGTATCACATGAACCCCTTGGGGCAGTTTCGACATGCTTGCCCGGCTATACCCTTAAAAGATGAAATTTAATCGCAAGTCTTAAGCCATTTCCAAATTACAGCTCTTCGAATTTCTAAAGTACTACATATGCATTCAGCTACTTATCTATGCACTGCTTCTAGAATATGCTTTTCTCATTATTTGGAATATTTCCATCACTTCATGCATTATTTCGTTACTCGGAAAATGTCGATTAGTTGTCGTAAAAACGAAGCATTTTCTATGCGGCAGTAAAAGAGGATGCGAAATAGAAAATACTCTCTTTTTTCAAGATCATCTTTGCAGATTAACGTCTAGAAAAATTAACTACACTAATACGACATATACATACATGCTAAAACTTAATAGTATACAGTGAATATTTACAGATCTGTTAATTTATTAAATTGTTCGTCCTTTAATGTTATAGAAAATCCTCTGCATGTACGCGTTTCCGCTGTGCGACAAATCTGCGAGGTTACCTCTTTGCTACGAAGATTGCATGGCGGTTCGCCATGAATTTTGTTTCAACGACTGGGCGCTTATAGAAGACAACAAACAAAGAGGCATTTTTATTAGATCTCGTGGTCATTTTCGACTACCCGATTGTGATGAATTACCAAAAGTTAATGACAAAAACCTAACCTGCTCCCATATTCACTTGACTGATGTCAATGAGACATTGATAACTTGTAAGTATAAGTATATTATTTTAATTATTTAATATTTAGATTGTTATCATCACACTATGTCACGATATACGAAGGTCTGTGGACGGAATTCTGCCTTTCAAAATATATTGATAATTTTTCTTGGAGGTTATTGTTTTTAGGTTGCATGTTTTACCCTTTGAGTACAAATAAATGTTTTGTATACTATAATAATAAGTAAAGGTCGTGCGAAGCGAATAATTGAAGTCTCGTTTTGACGAGAAGCGAAAGAGAAAGTTGTCTGACAAGGCGACCTTGCCAGACACGCAATCGATTTCGGGAAGTCCTTTCAGGGTAGTGTAGCGTTCGGTCATGTCACTCCCTGCCACCGTTCACCCTGGTGGGTCCTGATTTTCGCGAATCGACCAAACAAAATTTGTGTGACGATTTTTGAACCTCGAAAATAACAAGAATTTGCGACGCGGCGCGATAGCCTAGCGGTTAAGGTCTTCAGCTAGTAGTCCAGTCGAAATAGGATTTCACCTGGAATTAATTCGGGGGTTCGATTTTTTATTACTTTGGGGGGGGGGGGGGGGTGTTGGTCGGTAGTGTAAATCTCGATTTTCGGGAAAATCCCCCCGGTTGGTTTGCCGCCATCTTGATTTAAAGAGGGATTTTTTTTGTTTTTCGAATAACTCGCTTATTTTTAAACTTAGAATGAAAATTATAGTATTCAAAGTTGTGGGAAATGTAATTCCCCACAAGTTTTGTGTTTAAAATTTTACCCTAGGATCGATATTTATAGAATTGGACTAATTATAGAGCTAATAGGGATAAAAAACGTTTTTTCAAAACTTATCTCGTTTATTATCAAGTTTATTGTAAAAATGGTAATAAATAATCACATAGGAAATTTTATTTCCTTCAACTTTGGTTATTAGCATTTTTACCTTAGGATCAATATTTTCGGACTTATACTTCATTTAGGGGTGAACTTTTTTTTTATATCCGGTTATTTCGTTTATGATCAAGTTTATCGCAAAAATAGTAAGAAATAATCGGGTAGGAAATTTTTCCGAAATCGAGATTTACACTACCAACCACCCCTAAGTATAAAAAAAAATTGAAGCCCCGAATTAATTGCAGGTGAACCGAATTTTAGACCTATCTCGACTGGACTATAGTACGCTGCTGGTTTGGGTTCGTGCGTTCGAGTCGTACCGCTATTTGTTTGTTTACAATTTTTATTTTTCCATCGTAATGCTTGTAACCGTAATTTTTATTGATTTCCTTCAATTTCAATCCAACTGTCTTATATTGCGTTTAGAATTCTTGCCCGCGTGATTATAATTACCGTGTCAAAAAAGGTGTATATCCAATTTTTTTTCTTATATTCTTCATCTAGTTTGCAATGATTGCTCATCCTTTTTATTGTTCTTTTATATTTTCTTTGTTTGAATTAATTATCTTCTATACTTTGATTTTTTCGTCTGTATTAATACAATTATTATTTTATTACCGCTTTGCATTTGAATTTTGGTTTTCTACGATTCCTCTTTTCGCTTACACCGTGTTTAAACTATGTCATTACCTCAGATTAACAATGATAAAAGTTAATAAAAACTATTTAAAAAAGCGAGCAATAATTACCGAGTGGATGAAGAATATGAATAGAACAAAAAAATTGAATATACAAAATTTTCGAAACTGTGATTACAATCACGCGGGCAAGAATTCTAAACGCAATATAAAAAAAGTTGGTTTTAAATTGAAGTAAATAAATAAAAATAACGTTTACGAGCATTACGATTGGGAAAAAATGCGGTAGCAGGACTCCAACCCACGAATCGAAAACCAGCAGCGTACTAGCTGAAGACCTTAACCGCTAGGCTATCACGGTGCTCCGAAAATTCATGTTTTTTTCGAGGTTCAAAAAGCGTCACAAAAATTTTGTTTGGTCGACTTCGCGAAAATGAGATCAACAATTATACCCAAATATTTCATCGTCTCCACCCGCTCTAGTTCCGTTCCATCCAAACACTTAAGTACAATATTCCCACTCACACTTTTCCTTATACTGCTGACAATCATATATTTTGTTTTGTCTACATTTATTTTTAATTTATTTCTATCCATCCACTTTTCCACTATATTTAATAACATATTCATCTTTGTCTCCACTTTCGCGCTGCTTTTTCCAGTTACATATATGACCATTTCCCATTCATCTACAACAGTTTGAATCGCGGTTTCACACAAATGTTGCTTTCTAAATCCCGACTGATGCCCCATTATAATGTCATTGGCTTCTAAATGTTTTTTAGTTTAATGTTACACTACTAATTTGAGCACTTTTTCGTACAGTGGCAACATAGTAATTGGCCTGTACTGACTGGCTTTCTCGGCCTTGTTCATCTTTGGGATCGGTATAATCGTCGAAGTTTTCCAGCTGTCCGGACAACGTCCCTCCTTTAGCGACCCGTTTATTATTTCCCCAAATTCCTCTTTTATTGCACTAAACGCCATTTTTAGTACATAACACTTGATATTTCTCCTTCTGTTCCCGTCTTTTGCGGGTGTTCCATCACAATCTTTTCTAGGTCTTTTATTTCAACAAGATTAAATTTTCCCATTATTCTTTCCTCATCCGTCCCAACGCCCGTTAAAATCCTTCTTCTGTTTGGACTCCCAGACGTATCTCGCTGTATTTCATTAACTATATTATTTATACTTTGTGCATAGCACACGTTAAATTTCTCAGCTATATTACCTCCCATCGTGTCATCCAATATCCCAAAGGCTATGTTCTCTACTTCCCGTGTACGCATTGGTTCTCCTCTAATTATTTCTTTCAATGTTTTCCACACTTGTGTCGGTTCCTTCTTATTATTGTTCATCATCTTTTCAGAATATTCTTTTTTTTTCTCTTATTAATTTAACTACCGCATTCCTTTCTTTTTTAAATTGCTACTTCTGTAATATCTTCCAAATACCATTTTTTTCCTTCCCAAACCCTTGGAATCTTTACTGTTCTTCTGGGCGCAAATCTATCGAGTGCACCCACTATGTTATCAACAAGCATTTTTGCTCGCTGGCTCACCTCGAACCCTTGCACTTGTCTTATGGTAGTGCTTAACATCCTTGGAAATTCCTTCCCATCGAATTTACTATAGTTTCTTGTTTTATATTCTCTGCACTCATTCTATTCCGTCCTGTTACCTAATATGACTTTTATCCATCAATGGTCGTTATCTTTGGTCCATGTTCCACCTGAACTTGTGTACTCGTATTAGCAAATAATAAATCTATAATTGTTCGGCTATCTTGCGTTATTCTCGTTGGCTTATTAACATATTACTTCATCCCCAGACTCAGCATTCCTGTTATTAACTTCTTTTTATGGAACGTTTCTACTGTAATATCGATATGAAAGTCACCTGATATCAAACAGTCTCCTTTTATTGTTAGTTCCTCAGTTATGTTTACTATGTATTGCATAAAATCGGCATCCGACGCACTCGGTGAGTGATACATAACTGCAATGACCCCTTTATAATGTTCGTCCTTGAACTCTATTCCAGCACACTAACCGTTCGACTCCATTTTACTTATTGGTATCATATCAAATTTAACACCGTCTTTAACGTATAAGATCACACCACCTGTGTTCCTATGCTCCGCATTACATCTGATCATACCGTATCTCGGTATATGCACTTCACTATTTTCTATTTCGGTCGTCACCCTGGACTCTGATAACACTAATTGCAGGTTTCATTCTGTCCACTACGTGCTATCGTATTTCATCCTTGTATCCTATACGACTTTGCGCATTTGTATACCATAGCGTTTGTTTCATCTGTAGTTGCTAATCGTCCCAGCCTGCTCTCTTCTCCTCTTCTTGGATTGCTTTTTTATACGTTAGGCATTCCCGATCGAGTGCATCATGTTCCTTATTTATCTCTAGGTTGTATGGTCTGTTTTTGAACATACAGTTTATGCACTCTCTTTCCACCACTGTATACCTCCTCGCTTCGTGGTTTCCTGCACATTTATGGCATGTTTCCTAGCTTGTGCAGTTCTTTGCTAGAGAGAGAGAGAGAGAGAGAGAGAGAGAGAGAGAGAGAGAGAGAGAGAGAGAGAGAGAGAGAGACATTGATCTACGTTTCAATTTTTCGGTCTCCACTTACAACGGTGTCGAATTCAGGAAATTGAGTATCCAGGTCCTTCAGTTGCTTTTCCCGTTCTTTCGTCTCGTCGCCTTCTGAGTCGGCAGCATCCGGCCTCTGGGAGTTCTCGATCTCGCTGTCACTGTCCTCGATACTATCAACGATCTTACATTGCGTTTGAACTCTGAAAACGGTCCAATTAATATCGTCGTTCGCTAAAAGAAGACAACACGAGACGTTCGTCCCTTTTTCCCCTCAATGTCGATGAAGATTGCGAACGAACGAATAAAAACAAATAATCCGGGCAGTAGGAATTGCGAAAGATAAAAAATTTACTCACACATGATTGATTTGTTGTCGGCTTTCTTTGGAAATGAAATTTGCGAAGATTTTTAGGAGTTTGAGCTACCTGTGTCCCGAAGCATCGCGTACCAATATTACTTCGACCGTTGTTTTTCCCATTTTCTCCATATACTCGACGGTCCCCTACAAATGAATGACGAAAAATGATCTTCCCCGTACGCGCCGAGATCCGCCGTCAGAATCTGTGAGGATACTATCAAATTTTCGGTTTAATATTACGACATATACGGGGTCGTTCGTATATAAATTAATTTTGTAACCGTAAATAGGGCGATTTTTTCTGCACTAATCTACTTTCACTGCGCGTTGGCTTCTAAGTTTTTACCCTACGTAGAAGTTAGAGCCGGCAGAAGCCATACATTTAAAGAACCCGGCTGTTGACGTTTCTTCGGTGCAGTTCAGGCTGAAACGTGGCGTTTCAGAGTGAAATGAGTCTGGAATGATTCTAAGGTGTTGAACAATTTTTGTGGTAAATAAATCGCTCGGGATTTGGCCAAATATTACGAGATCTCAAGATTGAGTAAGCGAATCGAAAAATGACCCAAACAAAATCGATCGAAAAAATAACATTTCATTGTTAAAAAGTCATTAAATTTTCGATCCATTGCCACGTTTTCGCGTAACGTCGAATCTAAGGTAAAAAGTCGTCTCCTAAAGGCCATCTTACTGTATAAAGAGTCGCGGCGCCTTCGTCGTCCGTGACAGTGGTGCTCATCTTTCTTGTGGCTGTGGTGCTCACATTTTCTTTTTATCATTTGGCGTCAAGACGCTGCCGTTTCTCTCGATTACATAATGTTACATTTCGCTTATTTGCACGAATTTTCACGCTACTTCCTGCACGATAAAGTTTTTCTCGACAACAAACCCTTGTAGATCGACAAACATTCATACGATTCAAACGACAAGATCAATTGATGACTAACGTCAATCGTTAAGAAACTCGCTTTTAAATTATTTATCATTGAGCGGGGGTATTTGCTGATCTATACAATTTTGCGAACCATATTGGTCAATGGCCAATATTCAACAACGCGATCGTGTATGATCAAACAATAGGCAGTGGTATTTGGTGGTAAATTTTCGGATAAAGTTCCGAAAAGCCCATATGTCGGATCGACTTGAAATGTAGTACACTTACGTTTTTTTGCCTCCTGAGCACGAATATGAAAATGAAAATTGGCGCAAATTTGATCTTCAAGGTCAAAACTCAAACAAGTCGATTTTTGAGCGGTTTTTCTAGGTTATTTCAACAACTATTGATCTGAGATAAAAATATTTTAAACAAAAGTTGTAGATTATGCCTAAATGTACGTTTCATGTTCCATACATTTTTTTCCTAAAACCATTTTTGTTCGAGAAAAACAGGATAATGCCCAACTCAAATCAAACACAAACATGAATCAAAACAAACCCAAACAAACTCGGGTATGTTGAATCGTGGGGTGTGTAGTTCACTGGGGTGGGCGCAGGGCACCTCGGAAGGGTACGTGAAATCGCGGGGTGCGTAGAATACTGCGGTGGATTTGTTAGGCACCTTGGATGGGTGCGTGGAATCGTGGGGTTCGTAGAACCCTGGGGTGGGCGGCGGGCACCTCGAATGGGTGCGTGGAACCGTGAGGTGCGTAGAACACTGGGGTGGGCGCAGGGCACCTCGGATGGGTGTGTGGAATCGCGGGGTGCGTAGAACACTTGGGTGGGCGGAGGGCACCTCGGATGGGTACGTGAAATCGCGGGGTGCGTAGAACACTGGGGTGGGCTTGTTGGGCACCTTGGATGGGTGCGTGGAATCGTGGGGTGCGTAGAACACTGGGGTCGGCGGAGGGCACCTCGGATGGGTGGGTGGAATTATGGAGTTCGTTGAACACTGGGGTCGGCGGAGGGCACCTCGGATGGGTGGGTGGAATTATGGAGTTTGTTGAACACTGGGGTGGGCGGCGGGCACCTTGGATGGGTGCTTCCAAAGATCATAATCAGGCCAAACGAAGGGAAGGGAGTTGGGTTGGGTTTGGGGGGTTTGAGGGTTTGGGATGTTTGGAGGCTTGTGATTTTTCGGGTTTGCGGTTTTGGGGTTCGCTTGGCTTTTTTTGGGTTTGAGTTGGGCATTATCCTGTTTTTCACGAACAAAAATGGTTTTAGAAAAAAATGTATACAACATAAAACATGCATTTTCACATAATCTACAACTTTGGTTTATAATATTTTTGTCTCAGATCAATAGTTGTTGAAATAACCTAGAAAAACCGTTCAAAAATCGACTTTTATGAGTTTTGACCTTGAAGATCAAATTTGCGCCAATTTTCATTTTCATATTCGCGCTCAGAAGGCCAAAAAACGTAAATGTACCAAATTTCAAGTCGATCCGGCATATGGGCTTTACGGAACTGTACCCAAATCTTTCCTATATTCAAACTCTATTCGCACATCCATCGGAGCATTTTTAACGGACTCATTTTGGCGCGAGCAATCGATAACAGTGAAAGGGCTGTTACATTGAAACTTTGCGATAGTGAGCAAAGAAATATCACTATATCAGCCGTAATAAAATGTACAAAATCGAGAGTACATATTGAACACATTTCGATCGAATCTGTTTTTATCAAAGTCCAAATTCAAACCATTGTAAAGATAGGCTTCCGAATTGAGATAAAGTTAAATATTGGTGAGCTTGCAGTCATCGAATCATGTAATGTCATTTGCTATAGAATTTTTTTCACCAGTCTATAGCGTGATTATTACCTATCTTTGTTTCTCTAGCTGGGAGGCAGCTTTCACGGTCCATGAATGTTTCGTTGTGCTATGAAGCAGGGAATACTCGTATAGATCGCAAGACCGTAAGCTCATTCAAGTATCGCCCACTTTCTAAAATTTGAAGTAATGATAATTTAGTTATCTCATTTAATATTACGTAGGGAACGCTATTGTATCTTGAGTAATTCAAGTTCTGCCTCTACCGATGGATGATAACTCAATACATAATTGTTGTCATTGCGTGAACGTATCAGTACATTTCCCCGAATCGACATTTCCCCGAACGGCACTTCCCCGAAAAACAGTTCCCCGAACGGCACATCCCCGAAAAAGTTTGTTTGGGTCTGTTCGGGTTCCACGCACCCCACTATTCCAAGCACATTCGAGGTGCCGTGCGTCCACACCAGTGTTCCACGCGCCCCACTATTCCACACGCACATTCGAAGTGCCCTGAGCCCACACTAGTGTTCCACGGACCCCACTTTTCCCCACGCATATCCGAGGTGCCCTGCGCTCACACCTATTTACGCATTTACCCATTTCGACCCAATTTGTCTTTGACTTTAAATAAATAACTTTTTCACTCATTTTTTCTTGTCATTTTATTTACCCTTCGATTAATAATTTTTACCCATTTTGACTTTGACTTTAAATAAATAACTTTTTCACTCATTTTCGGGGAAATGTCAATTCGGGGAAGTGTTTTCGGGGAAATGTCGATTCAGGGAACTGTTTTTCGGGGAAGGGCCGTTCGGGGAAGTGTCATTCGGGGAAATGTCATTCGGGAAAGTGTTTTCGGGGAAGTGTTTTCGGGGAAAAGTATGGGTACCTTGCGTGAACGTATCAAAATTAGTTCATGACATTGATAACAACGCGCTTGTAATCTTCGCAGGATCCTAGCCACATGTTGAGAGGTACACAAAAATTGAAGGATGTTCCCCCATCAGTATGTTTCTCATCCCACGTTTTTAATTGTGGTTGTTATTCCAACGTTTCTTGATTATCTTGCTTTGATTGCTTGATTATCAGGTTTTTTATGCACTGTGAACTTTCCCTCAACGTAAAGAAAACTTTCAGATGGTATGGTGTACAAGTCTTGGTGCTGTATAGGAATTCATATTTCATCGCTGGGTCCAAACGTTGAGGTGGCATACGAATTGTGCGTATGACTCAATTTTGATGATACGATCGTCAAAGATTGGCTCGCCACTGATATTTAAAATGTTAGTCATCCTTTTGCCTCGAGTATCTCATACAATAAATCTTGGGGATTCAAAAAATTCAAGGTTTGCTGCATCGAGTGTCTCCTTTGTGGGTAATTTTACACTCAATGCCGCTTATCTTCTTGCAAGAGTATTATCGTGTGCGATCGTATTATTTTGCTGACAAATATTTCTTTGGCATATTCCGTGACGTGCAGAACGAGCATCACAAGCGTCACTTGCGTATGTGCAATCTCACCGTAATTTCTTCTCCTCGAAAATCGAGTAGTTTCCCCTTTTGACCCACGATGCGTATCATTACATCCTTAATGATACGCGCAAATCATTTATCTCCGCGCGACGATCGGGAGATAAAGTGGTGACACTGCATTCTATGAGGATAATGTTGACATTCATTACGTTCATCGATACATTAAATTCCTGTCATTTCCACGGATACAGGTTTTGATTTGATGAAAATCCCAACAGGTTTACTACGTTGTCAAGTTTACCGAATTTTATTCTGTACGCACATTTTATTTCGCTCTTTAGTGTATTCTGATTAGCGAGCAGCACGATTGGGTATTCGCCATTTTCATCGACGTCATCGTTGGTTTTGAGTAACAATTTCATTGTCAGCAATATCGCTGCTATTACGTTTGAGTAAAATTGCGCGATTCAGACACGCATTTATGGCTTTGTTCATAAGATCCTTCAGGGATTATAATTTCCTTGTCATCATTGTGAAAGTAAAATTTGTTGTTTGATGAATCCACATTTGGTATCGTGTGATATGGTTCATAATCCGCGAACCCGAGCTCATAACAGTCATAATTGAAATCTATAGCGGGAAAGTAATTTGTGGTTAGAAGAGTTCTCTTGCTGGTCAACGTAAGCGTCAGTGACATGTTTTCTTCTAATACTGAGATGATCGACGCATTGTCACCGCTTAAATATATATTGATCGTAGACGTTTCGAAGAAATTGCAAACACAATTGCCCGAAACTTCCCTGATTATAATTCTGATAAGATGTTCGATTGTATTGCGGTATTTGGTGCAAAATATTGCACCAACTCCTTGGACGGTCGAAAATTTCCAGAACTATCAAAATATATTATGACTCTTGGCATAGGCTACCCAATGCGTAACGGGGCCATCGGCATTGTCAAAATTTACAATACTACTCTATTCTAGTGGCACCCCACCCCACACTGGTAAATTTTGTCTCATGAAGACCCCTCTGAAGTATGCACCTGAAAAATGCACCCCTCTGAATAGTATGCACATGCGTCTGGCTAAGCGTTCCAGTTGTACATTACTTGTTACACCCAAGTGCATGTTCACCGTGTTTTGATATTTTTTTTTCTTAGTTGAACATTCTTGTCTACGCTTGTAGGGAATGAGCTGGAGCCTATTATGAGTGAGGAGTAGGGAGTAGGGAGTAGGGAGGACTCCCTACTCCTATATCGAGCTATAGTCTTCTATAGCTCGATTATGACGTATTCCTTCAAGTTGGTGGTGCGCCACTCTGCTATCGTTCACAGCCTTTGCTGCTATTCCAGTTGCCTCACCAGTCAATGAACGAAGAACTCCCATCAATGGAAACATTGGGCAAAAACCGCCACGCTTTGCTATCGGCAGTATTATCTTATTGACAGACTTTTTTTTCTTCGTCCATGAATTATTTGTCTTCATTTCCATGTCGAATTTTTTTATTTATTTCATAGCCACTCAAACAGCGGCCGCCCCTGTTTTCTTGCCAAAAGTCGAATATCTCGCAGTAATACATTTTCGTGCCATTGTTGCAAGTATATTATCCGCAATGATTCTTTAGCCCAAATGATTGCTTCGAGAATAGGCTATATCATGGTCGCGACAAGCGGTATCCAATGGATTTATACCACGTTCACCTCTTGCCAATCTCTGCTCTAACTGAGTGCCTGATCCACAAAATTGATAGACGGTAATATGTAATTCGATCGGAAGTATATTTATTGCACGATTCAACAAACCGTTGCCTTTTCTCCTTGACATTCTGCACACTTAATTATAAACGGTACTGGACCGTCGATCTCTATTAACTGTCCCGGTAATTTCCAAGGGCGCTGCGCTATTGTTGTACTTCCGAATCAGCCTTTCTGTGTTCGGGAAGCGCGTGCTACAATATGCCGACGTAGCGATACAAATTTTGCAAAAAACAACTTTTGGGATAAATTGTAATTGATGAGCTGTTAATCGGAGAATACTGCAGTCGTCTGACAGGTACAAATACATTCTGAATACTGAGCTGACTTGGCCCGATGCACTCCTATAAAACTCCTGAAATGACGAATTTCGGGCGAATGTGTGTTTCGATTTGAGAGAGAAAACATGCGTTTCATGCAACAAGCAACGGCGATTCAATCGACCAATTTCGTCGGTAGAGTAATGGGCCAACAAGTACACAATTATGGAGACATGCTTCCGTTTACTATACGCAGCATTAATTGTGGCAAAACCTATGTTCTGTTAAGATTAATAGAAAGTCCAAATGGCGTACGTTTGGAATACCTATATGTATACTCGAAATCGCTTCAACAACCAAAACATCAATATTTGGAAAATCTGTTGACATCGATGAATGAAATTGGCTATTTTCAATCCTCCAAATAGTGAAGTTATCCTATCAAACGAATTGCTTCCGAACTCTATTTTCATTTTCGATGAAGTAGCATGTGACAAGCAAAATCCAGTAAGAGAGTACTTTGCATTGGGCAGACACTCGAGCATTGAGTGCTTCTACCTTTGCCAAACATATACCAAGGTTTCCGAATCTTATACGTAACTATGTGAATCTGCTGATTTTATTTAAACGAGATCGTACAAACTTGAATCATGTGTACAATGAACATGTAAGTCTGACATGTCGTATGAAGGTTTTCTGAGGTTATGTCAAAAATGTTGGCAACACAATACGGCTTCATGGTGATTGACAAAGAAATCTCATTGACCGTTGTTCGATATGGACAGGGATTTAACTAGTTTGCAATACCGTAATGTAGTCAGTCGGTATTGAGACATAAGCTGTGCAATGTCCGACAAACAATTTCATGTGGGCGTAACATGATGACTTTTGATAATGATGAAAATTTTCCGAGGGAAATTGCGAAAACAAGCGACTCAATACGCAAAAACATTTTACGCGTTAAAGACTGGAAAAATGGGAGATCTTGCATTGGAGAGACACTTTAAGGCACTCACTGAAACTCTCAAGCGGATTATTGAAAAATCAGCTGCTGATGAATCTCTTGACCCGGAAATTGAATCGTTAAACATGTCAGAAGCAAAGGACCTCGAGAAGGATGTGAAACAAGGAACAAAGCGCACACGTTCATTATTTAAAGATTCGCTGGTAATTTCTACGCCGAATCACTTGAAACGCAAGTGAATAAAGCAATCTCTGGATGATACTTCGATGGCTGCTGTACCCATGCAACCAACCACCATTGTTGAACTAGAACTTTTTAAGACTACGTCCGAGTCATTCATGTCATCGGGGCCAATTATAAACGGCCGAAGGTCAAAATACATTGCGCGAACATTTTGGTCCACTCGGTCAACAAAAAGTTTCATCTATTCTTTCACAAGGCAAAAATTCCAGCATGGTATATGTATATGGTGTCAAATTTACCAACGCAGGTATGGTGTTAGGCGATAAGCGTTTCGGTGTGGATAATGATGATAACATATCATTGGCACAACATACTTGGGAACCCGATAACATATGATGATAACATACTTGGGAACCCGTGGACTTTATGAGTTGATCTCCAAGAGAATTCATGACGAGGCAATATACAACCAAGGAAGACAAATACAAACGTCATAGTATATTGTTGACAACAAATGCACATCGACGTGGTAGCAATATACTCAATCCTGTATTCGGTAACACAGGCCTCAAGTACAAATATATAATTAGGCCATTATCTTTCGACCAAAAAGCTGGAAGAGGTATGGCAATACCGCTCGCCATGACGTTAAATAACAACAAAATCGAATATGTGCATGGAAATAATCCCAATGAATTGGTCTATCGTTAG
Organism: Ophion obscuratus; assembly: GCA_964007375.1. Classification (NCBI taxonomy): domain Eukaryota; kingdom Metazoa; phylum Arthropoda; class Insecta; order Hymenoptera; family Ichneumonidae; genus Ophion; species Ophion obscuratus. The sequence goes on from OZ023319.1 coordinate 42,807,549, forward strand.
CGATTGTTGGAAGCTTTACGACATGCTGGTAACAACGCTCACGACAATGAGATAATGTCGATTACAGTAGAACCTCGATTATCCGAACCTCGATTATCCGAACCCTCAATTATCCGAACCCTCAATTATCCGAACGATGGCTTAGTTTATCCGAACGCTCAATTATCCGAACGTTGGCGCGAAAGATACATTGTTGCTCGCTGCCACTGCCGTGAGTAACAATGAGCAACCCAACGCAACTTCTCCTTCTCAAACGGCTGCGAGACTTAGCCGCTCAAAAAAGCGTTACGGCCGTTCGTCAATTAAAAATGGACGATTTTGTAAAAAAAATATTTAAAAAGGCATTCGACTTTTTTCAGGTGTTTAATATATATATTAGGGTGTGCGGAAAAAAATCGATTTATTTTTTTTCGGTTCCATCCACCAAAAACAGGTGAATTAAGATAAAAAAAAGAAGAATCCTCGAAGGAGAGCTCAAAAAAAAATATTTCGAACGGCGCATTACATTTGAATATTTTCCATAAGAATAACACAGGAAAATATTGGCAATTCTGGACGTCGTAGTAAAACTCTTCAGAAATAAATCTCACAAAAATGTCATTAAGATATTCTGATAGAGAATTGAATTCCCTACAAAAAAAGTTCCTACGAACAATTAGCTTAGAACAACCGTTCAAGTGGTATCGCTGTCTGAAATTAATTTTTCTTATTTAAGCGGCGAGCGCGCCCTAGTACACGCTGCCACCTGGCGGCAGCATGCGGTGGCTCGTAGTGCAAAATTACAAGCTTCACGCTAGCGCCACGAACGGGAAACCGCGACGTTTTTCTCCCAAATCAAAATCTGTCACTGCTACAAAATTTCATTCGTTATTGCGAAGTGAATCCTGTAGTAGGGGAGGCTGCCTCGAAAAAATTAGCTAGTCACTTGTGGTACTTTAACGAGAAAATTGTTGCTTTGTCGGTTTTTGACAACGCTGTGCCGATAAGTGTGAAGGCAAAAATAGTACAAGCTCTGCAATCTCGAGAAAAATTAAAAAATCCTTCCGAGCGAGTAATTGTTAAAAAAAAATAATTGGGAAATGGTGCTGAAAGAAGACATAAGCGATTTCGTTACTCAAGAATCCTTACTTCTTTACCAGCAATTAAATTTACCTCATAATTTTTTGAGAGTAAATATTGAATTATGGCCGGAAAATGCCTCTTATTTGAGTTGCTTAGATTTTTTTTAATCCGAAAGTCGTTAATAACGTAGCCGAACGTGGTGTCACTTTGATAGAAGCATATAACGGATCATTAACAAAAAACGAAGAGCAGCTACAATATTTATTGGGCGTAGTGCAAAATCATCGACAGAAATACCCTAATTGCAACAAACAGACTCTTAAAAAAAGGAACGATGATTATCAAGCATTATAATGTAAAAACAAATCATTTTATCTTATTAAACCAAATTAATTCAATAAATCTTTTCGAAACACGATCAATGATGGACGTCGTTTCTTTTATATTTCTTGTTGTACTTGATTCTTTTTTGTATCAGAGAAATATTTTGAGAACGATTCCATGCAAATTGTATGTTAGAGCAGACCATTCTCTACAAAAAAAAACCCAAAAAGTTTTTTCGTAAAGCGAAAAATTCGATTTTTACAGCCTTATGAATTTTTTTTTTCTATCATTTCAATTTCAGACAGCGATTCCACTTGACCGGTTGTTCTGCGCTAATTTTTCGTAAAAACTTTTTTGTTGGAAATTCAATTCTCCATGAGAATATGTTTATGACATCTTTGTGTGATTTTTTCCTGACGAGTTGCACTACCACATTCAGAAATCCCAATATTTTCCTGAGTTATTCTTATGGAAAATATTCCAATGCAATGCGCCATTCGAAATAATTTTTTTCTCAGCTCTCCTTCAAGCATTCTTCATTTTTTACCTTAATTCACCTTTTTTTGGTGGATGCAACAGAAAAAAAAACTATCGATTTTTTTTCCGCACACCCTAATATATATATATATATATATATATATATATTTTAACACCTGATATATGTATGTACATAAAAACAGTACATACATATATATTAAAATTTGACATGTACTGTACTGTTTTTATGTAAAAGGTTGTTGTTTATGATCTCGTCCCAAAAAACCCAAAAGTTGAATGCCTTTTTAAATATTTTTTTTATAAAATCGTTCGGATAATCGAAACGTGGATTTTTTGTATGTACCCTAAAGGTACATACATATATGTCTGTACTGTTTTTATGTAAAAAGGTGTTGTTTATGATCCCGTCCCAAATAACCCACGTTTCGATTATCCGAACTTTTGATTATCCGAACTAGTCTCGGTCCCAATTGGTTCGGATAATCGAGGTTCTACTGTATTGAGGACTTTCGCGAAGCTGGTCTAAACCTCTGTGAATTTGGCACCCGAGTATCTCTGTTCTCATTTTTTTTGTGATTTCCGAATGTTTTCATTTGTAGTTGATTGTACTAAACTTATTTTCGTTTTTAGTAGTGCAGAAAAAAATTTAGACCACCAAAAAAAACGGCATCCCCCGGAATAAAAATAACGAACTATTGGAATTTTTCTAATTAATAATTGTTTGTAGTTGATTGTAGTAAACTTATTTTCGTTTGTTGTTGAAGTATACTATTTTTATAAGCAGGTTTTCCTTTGCAATGGCCGCAACAGCAGGAAAACGATCTACCCTATCGTGAGGTAGGATAGATAGTTTGTAATTTTAAACTAGGTAACGACAAACGATGCCTGCGCTTCTAAAACGATTGTGGTTGTTTCTAGTTCGGTATTTATCGTTTGTAGTTGCGGAGAAAGTATCGACAAATTAGGAAATCACCTGAAATTAATTTTTGTGCAACTTGAGAAGGAAATCTTCGTTTTTAGTAAAAAAAAAGTAGGTAACTACAAACGACGCCCGCGCTTCTAAAACGTTTGTAGTTGTTTGTAGATTATAATTTGTAGTTGCAGAGAAAGCAACGACAAACAAGATAATCACCTGAGCATGATTTATCCACGATTTTGGAAGCATATATTCGGTTGGAGTAGTAAACTAAGTAACTACAAATGATACGCTGGCTTCTAACAAGGAGATGACTCGACCGTGGGGTCGAGGATTTGGCCGAATTTTTTCTGGTGAAAGAGGACCCCTAGCACCTCACGTGGTTAAAGTAGTAGGACGCACTACTCGGAAAATTCCAAGAAAAATCGATTCAAAGTTTCTTAGGCGCCTTATGCGTTTAAAATGTCAGGCACTTATCGAGCCGCCGTCTAGCTAGACGGTTAGGGCTCGGTCTTTTGGGCTGGAGGTCTCGAGTTCGATTCCTCCGTCGGATCTTATATTTTTTTGTTATCCCAACAACTATTTAAAACGTTTCTCATCCCTACATTATTTTTAAACATTTATTTCCATTTTTTACAAATTATTTTCTTTTTTTCTAATAATACAATTTGTAACGGTGGGTATTTTATTTTTGATTGTAAAATATATGAAGAGGAACATTTGGTTTTTAATGAGAATAACAGTTGATTAGGAAAAATTCGATTTTTATTCATATAATAATTACATATAAAAATCGCAGTGGTAATCATCGTAGAAACAAACAAAGCAATAATTTTTGCGACATCTTGCGCAACATATAAAAGCGGATGTTTTTCAATCGCAGGGAGTTTGCAATACATCCGTACAAAAACGTCCCATTATAACATTAATGAAAATGTTTCATGTAACTGATAATTTTGAGGCAAACCAGGCGTATTGAATCATGTCTCGGAATATTGGTGACGATAATTGATGGTGAATTATTGAATGGATTTGTATGCAACTTTGTAATGAAAAAAAACCCACCGTTATGGATTGTTTTATTGGAAAAAAAGGAAATCATTTTTAAAAAATAATGTAAATAAATGTTACAAAATAATGTATGGATGAGAGACGTTTTGAATAAGTGTTGGGATAACAAAAAAAAAACGGAAAAAAATAAGATTCGAAGGAGGAATCGAAGTCGAGACGTCCGGCGCAAAAGACCGAGCCCTAACCGTCTAGACTAGACGGCGGCTCGACAAATGCCTGACATTTTAAACTTATAAGGCGCCAAAGAAACTTTGAAACGATTTTTTTCGGAATTTTCCGAGTAGTGCGTCCTACTACTTTAACCACGTGAGGTGCTAGGGATCCTCGTTCACCACAAAAAAAAATTCGGCTAAATACCCGACCCCACGGTCGTGCCGTCTCTTTGTAAAATGTTTGTAGTTATGTGTACTTCCGTTTTTATCGTTTGTAGTTGCAGAGAAAGTAACTAAAAACGAGGAAATCACCTGAAAATATTTTTCTAACAATATGAGAAAGAAATGTTCGTTTGTAGCAATAAAGTAAGTAACTACAAACGATGCCCACGCTTCTGAAACGTTTGCAGATGTTTGTAGTTCCGTATTGATCGATTGCGCATTCAGAGAAAGTAATTACAACGAAGAAATCGCCTGAAAACGATTTTTCCACGATTGTAGAAGAATATGTACGTTTTTAGAAGTGAACAAGGTAACTATAAACGACACCACGACTTCTAAAACGTTTGCAGTTGTCTGTACTTCCGTTCTAATCGTTTGTAGTTGCGGAGAATGTAACTACAAACGAGAAAATTACCTGAAAATGATTGTTCAGCAATTCGAGAAGGAAATGTTCGATTGTACTAATAAAGTGAGTAACTATAAACGACACCCGCGCTTCTGAAACGTTTGTAGTTGTTTGTAGTTCCGTATTTATCCTTTGTAGTTGCAGAGAAAGTAACTACAAACGAGGAAATCAACTCAACATTATGTTTCCACGATTTTTGAAGGATATGTTCGTTTGTAGTAGTCAGCTAGGTAACTACAAACAACGCCGGCGCTTCTAAAACGTTTGATGTTTTTTGTAGTTCCGTATTTATCCTTTGTGGTTGCAGACAAACTGATTACAAACGGGGAAATGAACTGAAAATAATAGTTCAGCAACTTGAGAGGGAAATGTTCATTTGAAGTAATAAAGTAGGTTACTACATACAACGCCCGCGCTTCTCAAACATTTGTAGTTGTTTGTAGATCAGTATTTATCGTTTTTAGTTGCAGAGAAAGTAACTACAAACGAGGAAATCACGTGAAAGTATTTTTTCAGCAATTTGAGAAGGAAATGTTCATTTGTAGTAATAAAGTAGGTAACTACAATCGACGCCCGGGCTTTTAAAACGTTCATAGTTGTGTGTACTTCTGTTTTAATCGTTTGTAGTCGCAGAGAAAGTCACTACAAACGCCGCCCGGGCTTCCGAATCGTTTGTAGTTGTTTATATTTCCATATTCATCGTTTGTAGTTCCAGAGAAGAGTTCTCGCGAGAACTAGAAAGGAAGGAAATGACGTTAAAATTATTTTGCAGCAATTTGAGAAGGAAATGTTCGATTGTCTAACGTGGGCAACTACAAACGATGTAGTTTGTAGAAGAACTAAAACGTTTATAGTTGTTTGCAGTTCAGTATCCGTCGTTTGTAGTTGCGGAGAAAGTAACGACAAAGGAGGAAATCACCTGAAAATGATATTTCCACGCTTTTGGAAGGATATGTTCGTTTGTAGTAGGGAACTAGATAACTACAATCGACGGTGGTGCTTCTAAAACGTTTGCAGTTGTGTTTACTTCCGTTTTTGTCGTTTGTAGTTACAGAAAAAGTAACTACAAACGAGGGAATCACCTAAAAATGATTTTTCCACGATTTTGGAAGGATATGTTCGTTTGTAGTAGAAAAATAAGTAACTTCAAACGAGGCCCGGGCGTCTAAGTCGTTTGTAGTTGTTCGTAGTTCGTATTCATCGTTTGTAATTGCAGAGAAAATATCATCACAGGTGGAAATGACGTGAAAATAATTTTTCAGTAATTGAAGAAGAAAATGTCCGATTGTAGTAATAGTGATGGTAACTACAAACGACGCTCGCGGTTCCAAACGTTTGTAGTTGTTCGTAGTTCCGTATTTATCGTTTGTAGTTGCAGAGAATGCAACTACAAACAAGGAAGTAACGTGAAATTGTTTTCTGCAATGCGGGGAAGAAATCTTCGTTTGTACAAACAAAGTAGGTAACTACTAACGACGCCGGTGCTTTGAAAACATTCATAGTTGTGCGTAGTTCCGTATGCATCGTTTGTAGATGCAGAGAAAATAACTACAAAAAAAGGAAATCGCCTGAAAACGATTTTTCCACGCTTTTGGAAGGATATATTCGTTTATAGTAGGAAACTAGGTAACTACATACTACAGGTACCTGCTGACAAAGCATTTGCATGTGATTTATTCGTTTGCAGTTACTTATTCTGCAACTGCAAACGATAAATACGGAACTAGAAACAACTACAAACGTTTTAGAAGCGTGGGCGTCGTTTGTAGTTACCTACTTTATAACTATAATAGAACATTCCCCTCTCAAATGGCCGAAAAATCATTTTCAGGTGATTTTTTCGTTTGAAGTTGCTTTCTCTGCTACTACAAACGATAAATACGGAACTACAAATAACTACAAACGGTTTAGAAGCGCGGGCGGCATTTGCAGCTACCTACTTTATTACTACAAACGTACATTTCCTTCTCAAATGGCTGAACAATTATTTGCAGGTGATTTCCGCAAATTTAGTTACGTTTTCTGCAACTACAAACGATAAAAACGGAAGTACACATAACGACTAACGTTTTAGAAGCCCGGCCATCGGTTGTAGTTACCCAGTTTACTACTACCAACGAACATGTTTAGATTTGGGTTAATCTCTCGGATTCTGGTTGGAAGTGAACGGGTGGGAAATGATGTGAGTTATTCGTGAGAAATAGAGGAACGCGCCGGAAAATGAATGAGTCGAAGTGCACACGGTTTAAAACGTAACGAATATAGATTTATTAAACACTATTTAACTGGTTATACTAATGTACTAATAATGATCTGAAGTCGCGGAAGAGTACCGAGTTGACCGTTGCCGCGGGAGCTAACGCGGGCGTAAATCGCGTTAGTCCGTTGGCGTTAAGAAGGGGAGAAGAGACCGAAGCTGACCGTTTAGCGAAGAGACTCGTGAAGCAGTTAGAGACGAAGTAATTTGAAAAGAAGGACACCTGATATTAATTAGAACGTTGAAAATAGGGGGAGAAATCCCTGTGCCCGGACACTGTCCTAGTCAAGCGCGCGACCGGCCGAGAGACGTCGACCTCTAGCGCGGTCTCCCTAAATTAGGAAGTCGGAGATGGTGTTTCCGAAACATTCTCCCCGCCTTCGGCGACAGTCGTCGACGAAGAGTCCATTGGAAGTACGGCCAGCTTGGCAGTCGGTCGCTTGAAGGTGGAAGTGGCCGTGCGAAGCGTCACCACCCTGGTTAGACCATCCGACCCGGGGTGAAGTTCGACCACTCGTGCTAGTGGCCATCGTGAACGTGGAAGTCGTTCGTCCGTGATTAGCACGAGTGAGCCGATCTGGATTTCGTGTGAAGGGTGTCGGCATTTGGAAATCGACAAGCTTCGCTGAAGGTACTCCGAAGACCACCTCTGCCGGAAGTGTTGTAATTTTGCCTGAAGGAATTGCCACCGTGAAAGTCGAGTTTCTAGAAGTGAAGTGAGAGACGGTTCGGGCACTGTGGTAAGTGCCTCGCCGATGGTGAAGTGACCCGGTGTGAGGGGAGAAAGGTCCTCAGGGTCGTCCGATAAGGGACAAAGTGGCCTGGAATTTAAGACAGCCTCCACTTGCGCAAGAAGAGTCGTAAATTCTTCGTACGTAAGGGAGGCTTCTCCGATTACCCGACGAAGGTGATATTTCGCGGATTTTACCGCAGCCTCCCATTTTCCACCCATGTGAGGTGCGGCCGGAGGGTTGAAGGACCAGTTCGTCCCAAGGTTGGTCAGCGATATGATCGTAGAATCCATTTCGGCTGATCCAGCCTTGAAGAGAGCACGAAGTGCAGTATCGGCGCCGATGAAGTTGGTCCCGCAGTCACTATAAATAGTGTGACTGATTCCTCGTCGTCCGGAAAACCGCCGATAGGCGGCAACGAAGGCCTCTGAAGTATAATCCGTGACGAGTTCGAGGTGGACCGCGGAAGTAGTGAAGCAAACAAAAACGGCAAGATAAGCCTTGTAAGTTTTTGTGCCTCGTCCACGCCAGGTCTTGACGGTGAAGGGTCTTGCGTAGTCAATGCCGGTGTGGAGGAAGGCCCGTGAAGGTGTGACTCGCGCAGTCGGAAGTTGACCCATTAGTTGTTGGGCTTGAAGTCCTCGAAATCTGGCACACGTGGTGCACCGAAGGATGTACGATCGAATTGGAGCCCGGCCACCCGGAATCCAGTACGATCGACGGAGGAAGCTTAAGGTGGATTGGGTACCACCGTGAAGCGTTCGAAGGTGCGAGTCAGCGATGATCAGTGAAGTGAGCGGAGAGGTCCGGGGCAATATTGGCGGATGTTTTGCCTCGGGCTGTAGAAGGGCGTTCGTCAGCCGGCCGCCAACTCGAAGGGTCCCTAATTGGTCGACAAAAGGGTTGAGGGCGGCAAGGGAGTGGCCCCGATTGAGGGTCGCCCCGCTCGAGATCATCCGAAGTTCAGCCGAGAAGTGTGTGCGTTGAATGAGGCGTATCCAGAAGAACCTTGCCTCTTCCAAATCTCCTGTGTTCAGCGGGTAGGTTATTGAGGCGTGCGGAAGCCGTTTGAAGCGAGCCACCGCCCTCTGACACACTGCCGTGATCCGAAGAAGGCGAGTGAGCGAGGAGTACCGTTGCAGAAGGTCCCAAGTATTAGGACTATTCTCGGAGGTGGTGGTGAAGGCGAGACCTGATCGTTGTTCGAGGTCGCCATCCGGTGGAAGTTCGGCTGAAGAGACTGGCCATGAAGGTGGTGGTCGCGCGAGCCACTCAGGCCCGTGCCACCAAAGATTGTGCTTGGCCAGTTGTCGGGGAGTTTGCCCTCGCGACGCACAGTCGGCCGGGTTCTCCTTACCCGCGATGAACCGCCATGTTGCATGGGAGGAGAAGTTTTGGATCGAGGTGACCCGATTTCGGATGAAATCCTTCCATCGGGCCGGATTTGAAGTAATCCATGTCAACGCAACTGAAGAGTCCGTCCAGAGAGAGACTGGGACTTGCGTTAAGTCGAGGGTTCTCTGAACGTGAGGGGCCAGCCTTGAAAGAAGTAAAGCCGCCGTTAACTCGAGCCGTGGAATTGTGAGTCGTTTGAGGGGGGCTACCTTCGTCTTCGAACAGACGAGGGTGACCGTTGTAGCCCCGTCGACTGAAGTTGTTCGGAGGTAGATCACGGCTGACATGGCGAGTTGGGAGGCGTCCGAGAATCCATGAAGCTCGACAGTTGTAGAAGGCGAGAGGTGAAGCCACCGCGGGAGAGAGATGAGCGACAAGTCACTCAGACTCTCTCGGAAGCGTGTCCATTTCTCCTGAAGTCGAATTGGGAGTCCGTCGTCCCAGTGAAGTTTTGCCAGCCACAGTTCTTGGAGGAAGACCTTTGCGATGACAATGACTGGCGAGATGAAGCCCAAAGGATCAAACAAGGATGCCGTTTCCGATAGAACGGTCCTTTTCGTGATATCCCGGTTGAAGGAGAGCTGAAGAAGGAATCTGAAGTTGTCCTCGTTGGGATTCCAGACGAGGCCCAAAAGTTTGATGTTGGGATCCTCCGATTGAATCACAACCGGATGCGATTGGGACTCCGAGGTAACATTCTGAAGGGCTTCCGTTGAGTTAGCTGTCCATTTTTGAAGTGGAAAGCATCCGCGCTGACAGATTCCTTGAAGTTGTTGTGCCGTTGCCTGAAGTTCGTGAATCGTGTCGGCACCGCCGAAGATATCATCCACGTATCGGCCGTTCGTCAATGGTGAAATAGCCAGTGGGAAGTCGTGCCCCTCATCCTCGACCAGTTGAAGCATGACCCGGATGGCGAGAAAGGGAGCACAAGTGAGGCCGTACGTGACTGTTGTTAATTGATACGGGACGACTCGATCCTCCTGGTCCACCCGTAGGATTTGCTTGAGGTCCCAGTCGTCCGGATGGACTGCGATCTGCCGGAACATTTTCGCAACATCAGTGGCGAAAATGAACCGATGGCGTCTGATCCAGAGCAGAACGTCGAACGTATCTTGTTGAAGTTTGGCCCCGATGTGAAGGATGTCGTTGATCGACACACCGTTAGTAGATTTGAAGGAACCGTTGAAGACGACACGAAGTTTGGTAGTGGCGCTGTGTGCCCGGAAGACACCGCGATGTGGGAGAAAAAACCGTGGTCTCGAGGAGGTAGCCGTTGGAGCACGAGCCATGTGCGAAAGGTTCTCGTATTCTTGGAGGAAGGTGTTGTAGAGACCGCGATACGATTCATTTGTCGAGAGTCGCCGTAGAAGTTGAAGAAGGCAGCGTTTTGCACCCGAATACGAATCTCCGAGTAGCGAAGGAGGATTCTTGAAGGGGAGCCGTACGATATATCGGCCCGTTTGGTCCCTCGTATGAGTGTCCTTGAAGTGCTGTTCGCAAGAGGATTCGTCCGGGTCGGTTGTAGGGGCCGAGTCCGGAGGAATTTCCTCTTGTTCCCAAAACTTCGCTAGTAAGGAAGTGACCTCGTCTTCCATAGAGACATGTTGAATGCGAACCGAAGTTGAGGTGGAACCATTGACGGGACCGAGTACAATCCATCCCAGAAGCGTGCGCTGAGCGATGGGATCGATGGCCCGACCCTTGACGACGTCTGACTCAACCAAAAGACCGTACGCGTCAGCTCCGATGATGACGTCGATTGGTCCCGGTTTCAGAAAGTCGGGGTCTGCCAGAAGAAGTCCTTGAAGATGTTCCCATTGCCCTGAAGTAGCGAACGAGGGAAGCGTTGACGTTAATGCGTTTAGGATAAACGCCGTCACTCTGAAATTTGAATTGGAATCATGAATTGAAGATACAGTGACGGTGGTAGCTCCCCGCGTCCTTCCCGCTGGCTGGCCTCCGATTCCGTGGATGTTGATGGACGCGGCCATCCGTTGTGTTCGAAGGAGTTGGACCGTGCGTTCGGAAATGAACGAAAGTTCCGCGCCAGGGTCGATGAGGAGTCTCGCCCGCTGCGAGATTCCCGATGACGAGGTCAAAATAGCTTGACTCGTAGCTAGCAGTACGGAGGGTCGAATAGCCAGCGCGTTTGAAGAGTCCTTGGTGTAATGCTGAGCAGTGCTCGAATTTTCGAAGAAGTCTGAAGCGACCGAAGAGAAGAGGTGAACCGGGGGTGTTTGCGAGCCTGCCGTGGCGTCGCCCTGTTGACTGTCGCCGAGTCAACCCTGAGCTTCGCTTGGCGATGAAGTGGCCAGAGGCTTGCTCTTGGGCGTTTGACTCTGCGACGAGGCCCGAGAAGTCGACGGTCGAGATGTTGAAGCGGCCGTGGAGGAGCTCGAGGGTAGGTGGATAAGCGTATGGTGCTTGCCGTTGCACTCTAGGCACCGTCCCGTGATACGGCAATTGTTCGCCGAGTGCGGACCGAGGCAATTGAAACACAAGCGTCGTTGCTCGGCGATGACGCGTCGCTCCTTCGGGGGTTTCCTTTTGAAGAGGTCGCACTTCGATATGAAGTGAGACCCGAGGCAGTAATGACAACACTGTGTCGCGCTGCCGGCTGGTTGGAGGGGAACCGTAGCGGCCACCGCAGCTGCCGTATCCGCCGTCCACTCTCCACCCTGGACCTTGAGATACGGGGGAGGAGATCCGCGTGCTGGCATTGCCCTAGCGGAAGGCGCTGTCCGTGCCGATCGTGAAGAGTTCGAGGTAACCGAAGAAGTGGACCGATTTGACGTTGAAGTGGACCGTCCAACGTCAATGCTCTCGAGTGCGCGAGCTCGAGTTGTTAAGAACTCGCGGAGTTGGGGAAGTGTAGCCGGGTTGGTCGAATTGCCCAATTTGAGCTCCCATTGCTCCCGAAGGTTGGGATCGAGGCGAGACACGAGGAAGTGTGCCAAGATGACGCTCCACTCATCGACTGGCATCTCCAAGGACCGCAGCGCATTCAGGATCTCGCTCGTGTTACTGGTGAGCGTATTCAAGGATTTGTATGACCTTGGAACGATTGTCGGCATGCTGAAGAAGCTATCCAGATGAGAGCTGACCAGTAACCTTTTGTTTTCATACCGGGCTACGAGGAGATCCCATGCCGAGATGAAAGAATCCGAAGAGAGCGGCAAGTTGGCAATGAGTTTGGCTGCCTCGCCTTTTACCGAAAGCCGAAGGTAGTGCATTTTTTCTACCGCGGTGATATCTTGGTTCTGGCCGACCAAGGAAACGAAGAGATCGCGGAAGGGCCTCCACGATTGAAATTCCCCGTCGAAGTCGGGAACCCTTAATTTTGGGAGCGCGCTTCTGATGTTTGAGGTGCCCGGGAATGCTGAAACGTCCGCTAAATTCGCTCCTGTGGGTTCGACCTGCTCGTAATGCTCTTTGATCGTGAGCAGGCTTACCTTGGCTTCTTCATAGGATTGTTGACAGCGAGATTCCACGGCATCCTTGAAATATGGCGCTTCCGAGAGGTTTTCGCAATTCATGTCGAGCAGCGCAATGTGTTCGGTTTGGAAGCGTTCCCAGTTGGTTTCCAACAATGACAGACGCGTGTTGGCGAGCATCTTGGAGGTGTTCTGAGGAGTCGCGTTTTTCGTCTTTTCAGTCAAGCTCGAGATGCACTGAAACGTGCTGATGAGACCGGCTATGCGGCGTTCCATCTTGGCGTTGTTGTTCGCCATTGTCGAGAAGTTGACACACGAAATCGCTTTAAGTTAGCGCGAAGCGTCCCACCGAAACACGAAGAACCTAGCGAACGACAAATGGCGCGATGTGTCGACGAGCGTTGCACACGCGAGAAATGGCGCGAAGCGTCCAAGCCGGAAATACACGACCACTCGCGAACGAAATGGCGCGATGTGTCGACGAGCGTGGCACACGCGAGAAGTGGCGCGAAGCGTCCAACCCGGAAACACGAAAACACTCGCGAATAAAAATGGCGCTACGCGTCGACGAGCGAGATGCGCGAAGCGTCCGAACTCGACGAGACTAAAAACACTCGCGAGATCGTGGCACGAAGCGTCCAAAACCGAAAAACTCGCGAATGAAAAATGGCGCGTTGCGTCGACGAGCGAGATGCGCGAAGCGTCCGAAACGATTTGACTGAAAACACTCGCGAGATCGTTGCACGAAGCGTCCAAAACGAAAAAACTCGAGAATGAAAAATGGCGCTCGACGAGACTGAAAGCACTCGCGAGAACGTGGCGCGAAGCGTCCAAAACCGAAAAACTCGCGAACGAAAATTGGCGCTCGACGAGACTGAAAGCACTCGCGGGAACGTGGCACGAAGCGTCCAAAACCGAAAAAACTCGAGAATGAAAAATGGCGCTCGACGAGACTGAAAGCACTCGCGAGAACGTGGCACGAAGCGTCCAAAACCGAAAAAACTCGCTAACGAAAATTGGCGCTCGACGAGACTGAAAGCACTCGCGAGAACGTGGCGCGAAGCGTCCAAAACCGAAAAACTCGCGAATGAAAAATGGCGCGTTGCGTCGACGAGCGAGATGCGCGAAGCGTCCGAAACGAAAAAACTCGCGAACGAAAAATGGCGCGTTGCGTCGACGAGCGAAATGCGCGAAGCGTCCAAGCCGGAAATACGAAAACACTCGCGAGATCGTGGCACGAAGCGTCCAAAACCGAAAAAACTCGCGAATGAAAATTGGCGCTCGACGAGACTGAAAGCACTCGCGAAAACGTGGCGCGAAGCGTCCAAAACCGAAAAACTCGCGAATGAAAAATGGCGCGTTGCGTCGACGAGCGAGATGCGCGAAGCGTCCGAAACGAAAAAACTCGCGAACGAAAAATGGCGCGTTGCGTCGACGAGCGAAATGCACGAAGCGTCGAAGCCGGAAATACGAAAACACTCGCGAGATCGTGGCACGAAGCGTCCAAAACCGAAAAAACTCGCGAATGAAAATTGGCGCTCGACGAGACTGAAAGCACTCGCGAGAACGTTGCACGAAGCGCCCAAAACGAAAAAACTCGCGAACGAAAAATGGCGCTCTGCGTCGACGAGCGAGATGCGCGAGGCGTCCGAAAAACGATCTCGAAAAACTCGCGAAAGAGTATGTCGCGACGTCGAGGATCGTTGCACACGCGAGTTGAAGCGCGAGGCGTCCAAACCGATTTGACGAGAACTCGCGAGATCGTGGCACGAAGCGTCCGAGAAAACGAAGCGAAAAACTTGAGAAGCCGGTCCTTTGCACGAGAGCACACGATGTCGCGAGAACGTGGTCGAAGGAAGTATCTCGATCGCTCGGTCGACCGGCACGTTGAGTGTCCGGTAGACCAGCCACTGGCCGAAGCGCGCATGCGCGCGTGTAGAGAGTCCGATGCCTGGCTCGCCCGAGAGCGAGAAAGCGCGATGTATCGGGCGCGGTGCGCGTGCGAGAGAGAGAGAGCGAGGCGTCTTCTCGGCTCGCCCGAAAGTGAGAGAGCGCGCTGTATCGGGCGCGGTGCGCGTGCGAGAGAGAGGGAGCGAGGCTTCGCTCGAGCTCGTCTCGCGAGAAGGATGACTAGACTTCGCGGCCGGCGTGTGGTCACGTGACCGCGATGAAATTACCCGTTTTCTCGCGCACCGGATAGAAAGATTGAGAATTTCCTTTGCCTTTTTCAGCGAACAACTCACTTTTCTCCCACTTCGTTCACTTGAATCCGGCTCGAAGGACCATATTTAGATTTGGGTTAATCTCTCGGATTCTGGTTGGAAGTGAACGGGTGGGAAATGATGTGAGTTATTCGTGAGAAATAGAGGAACGCGCCGGAAAATGAATGAGTCGAAGTGCACACGGTTTAAAACGTAACGAATATAGATTTATTAAACACTATTTAACTGGTTATACTAATGTACTAATAATGATCTGAAGTCGCGGAAGAGTACCGAGTTGACCGTTGCCGCGGGAGCTAACGCGGGCGTAAATCGCGTTAGTCCGTTGGCGTTAAGAAGGGGAGAAGAGACCGAAGCTGACCGTTTAGCGAAGAGACTCGTGAAGCAGTTAGAGACGAAGTGATTTGAAAAGAAGGACACCTGATATTAATTAGAACGTTGAAAATAGGGGGAGAAATCCCTGTGCCCGGACACTGTCCTAGTCAAGCGCGCGACCGGCCGAGAGACGTCGACCTCTAGCGGGGTCTCCCTAAATTAGGAAGTCGGAGATGGTGTTTCCGAAACATTAAAAACGGAAGTTGTATTTCTAACGAACTTTTCTTTTCTAACGAAAATTTCTAATAACGAACTTGTATTTCTATTAATAGCCATTGTCATAGTAAATTAATCATATGATATTATTGCAATTTTCTGTAAACACATTTTTGTACGACGTAAAATGATAACATAATAAAAAAGTTTAATAAAAAAGCATTAAAATATTGCGTTACATTAAGTTTAACTAAGAACTGTGTATCAAATATTTCATGCCTTTTTGCGAGGCCGGGACCCACGTTGAAAAACAATACTTTTGACTTGAGATAAAACATTTAAAAAAAAAACGTTGACAATAGTGATTAATAATTTATTTTCTCACGAAAGTGTAGATACAAATGAAAAAATTAGAAGTATCACATTTGTTTTGATTTAATCGTGATTGTCTTATTGAGCGCTGTCTCAAAAATTAAGTTACCCACATTGCCCCACACAGGTTCCCATGTAGGTTCTTGTACAGGAATTTATATCCTACATTCTCCCGTACAGGATTCCGTACAGGATTCAGCACCCCACGTTGCCCCACACCGCCTCCCATGCAGGTTCCTGTACAGGAATTTATTTCCTACGTTCTCCCGTACAGGATTCAGCTTCCCACGTTGCCCCACACAGGTTTCCGTGCCGGTTCCCGTACAGGAATTTATTTCCTACGTTCTCCCGTACAGGATCCCGTACAGGATTTAGCTCCCCACGTTGCCATACACAGGTTCCCATGCAGGTTCTCGTACAGAAATTTATTTCCTGCGTTCTCCCGTACAGGATCCCATACAGGATTCAGCTTCTCACGTTGCCTCTCACAGGTCCCATGCAGGTTTCCGTACAGGAATTTATCTCCTGCGTTCTCCCGTACAGGATTCAGCTTCCCACGTTGCCCCACACAGGTTCCCATGCAGGTTCCCGTACAGGAATTTATTCTGTGTTCTCCCGTACAGGATCCCATACAGGAATGTATTTCCTGCGTTTTCCCGTACAGGATTCAGCTTCCCACGTTGCCTCACACAAGTTCCTGGACAGGAATGTTCATCCTGCACAGGAAACCGTACGGGATCCCACACATTTCTTGGCTGTCCCATGCTTGCCCACACATTCCCACAATAAAACCCGTACGGGAATTTCCAGCAGGCCAGTTTACTACTTCAAACGAACCTTTCCTTCTCAAATGGCTGAAAAATTATTTGCAGGTGATTTCTTCACATTTACTTACGTTTTCTGCAACTACAAACGATAAAAACGGAAGTACACATACCTACAAACGTCTTAGAAGCCCGGCCATCGTTTGTAGTTACCTAATGTACTACTACAAATGAACATATCCTTCCAAAATCGTGTGAAAATTATTTTGAGACGATTTCCTCGGTTGTAGTTACCCAGTTTACTACTACAAACGAGCATATCCTTCCAAAATCGTATGAAAATTATTTTGAGATGATTTCGTCGTTTGTAGTTACTTTCTCTGCAACGACAAACGATAAATACTGATTTACTAACAACTATAAACGTTCAAGAAGCGTGGGCGTCGTTTGTAGTAACCTACTTTATTACTACGGACGAACATTTCCTTCTCAAATTACTAGACAATTATTTTCAGGTTACTTCCCCGTTTGTGGTCCCCTTTCCTGCAACAACAAATGATAAATACGGAATGACAAATAATGACAAACGTTTTAGAAGTGCGGGCATCCTTCTAAAATCATGGAAAAATCCTTTACGTGTGATTTGTTCGTTTGTAGTTACTTTCTCTGCAACTATAAGCGATAAATCCGGACTTACAAACATCTACAAACGTTTTAAAAGCGCTGACGTCATTTGTAGTTACTTAGTTTACGACTACAAACAACCATATCCTTCCAAAATCGTGAAAAAATCATTTACCGGTGATTTTCTTGTTTGTAGTTACTTTCTTTGCACTTACAAACGATAAATACGGAATGACAACCAACTACAAACGTTTTAGAAGCGCGGGCATCGTTTGTAGTAACCTACTTTATTACTTAAACGATCGTTTCCTTCTCAAATTTATGAAAAATTATTTTCAGGTGATTATCTCGTTCGTAGTTACTTTCTCTGCAACTGCATACGATAAAAATGGAAATAAACAGAACTACAAAAGTTTTCGGAGCCCGCGCATCGTTTGTTGTTACTTAGTTTATTACTCCAAACGAATATATCCTTCCAAAATCGTGGAAAAATCATTTACCGGTGATTTCCTCGTTTGTAGTTATTTTGAAGCCAAGTGCCTGGTGGTGGGTGGATCCAGCGCGGGGACGTGACGTCATGCCAGGGGTCTCTGTGGAGGGGGTAGCCATGTGGTCCGAAGAGCGACTGTCGGGAGGGGGAAGCCGCTGTCGACGAGTATATTGTGGGGGCGGGGGTCAGGTAGTGGTGAGTGAACGTTGAAAACCCATCAATCTCCTAATTTATTATAGACATAAAAAAAGATTAGCATCGGTGCAGTGTTTTTCTTTCTACACTATTTAGTCCGTGTGAAAACGCTTGCCAAAAACGATTTTGAATAATAATCTATTCAAATTAATTAATAATGCGGTCTTTGGCAAAACGATGGAGAATGTGCGCAATCGGGTAGATGTAAAGGTTATAACAAAATGGGAGGGCAGGTATCGCGCAGAGGCAATGATTGCGAAGCCAAACTTCCACAGCCGAAGTGTTTTTCGGAAAACCTCGTTGCCGTGGAATTGCGCAATCTCGAGGTGAAATTCAACAAGCCGATATATGTGGGTATGTGCATACTCGACATATCCAAAACGTGCTTGTATGGATTTCATCACGAGTATATGGTACCTCTGTATCGAGATAAATGTAAAGTCATGTATACCGATACGGATAGTCTCATATATAACATTGGAAGCGATTATATATATGCCGACATGAAGCGCGACATTTCAAAATTTGATACGAGCGATTATTCAGCGGACAATAGGTATGGTATACCGCTCATCAACAAGAAGATACCCGGTCTCATGAAGGATGAATGTGATGGAGCAATTATGACCGAATTTATTGGACTTCGATCGAAAATGTACGCGACACGTGTCGAGGGTAAGAAAGACACGAGAAAAATGAGAGGTGTTAAGAGTAGCGTTGTGGCTAGGACAATCACGTTTGACGACTATGCTCGATGCTTGAACGAAGAAGTTGAAATGGAGCGTAGTCAAACGTGCATTCGATCAAAGTTGCATAAGGTCTACACCATCCGTGAGACAAAAATCGCTCTGAGCCCACATGACGATAAGCGGTATATCATACCTGGGACCTCTGATACCCAACCATGGGGGCATTATAGAATACCATCGTGAAAAATTATGTAAATGTTTTTCTACAACTTTGGATTTTTTGTAAAATTGTGTACATTATTTTATGAATATGGATGTATAAAACTGGTGAAAATTGTGTATATATTTTGTTCACTCGATGTAAAACTTGTTAAAATTATATTTGTTGTAAATATTTAATTGTATAAAAATTGATTTATTATTTTTCTGTAAATAAGAAACGGACTTTTTATAATGCCATGTGTTTATTCTCTCTATCCATATCCTCGTACCCACGTTCCACGAAAAAGGGATTATCGATGGCCAGAAGGGGAAAAAAGCAAGCCTGCTGTGGAGTCGGTCGGAGGCCTTGGAGGGATACATGCGGAGGCGACCGGTAGTTTAGGTCAAGAGTCATAAAACATATTTATTTTTCCATTTTCTTTATTATCGACTACAAATCGGATTTACTTATCCAACTATTATGGTTATTGTCGAACCCTAACCATTTTACAAACATCCGATTACCACGCTTCTTCAACACTGCTTCAATGAGATAAATATCGGGGTGCTTGACCCTGAGAAGCTCTTGTTCGTAGAAGCCACCGGCGATCGGTTCATCTTTATGGTCCTTCAAGTGGTACGTCACGGGATGAGTTTTTTTCCCACGATACATTGTAAATATTTCTGTTGTCCAGTTTGGGGTGTAACCCTTTTCGAAAATAGTCTTGAATTTGCTGATTCTCACTTTATCACCAACGGCGAATTTTGGTAATGTTTTCATTGGAGTCTTTTTGAAAACTGGCTGCAGTTGCTTCTCATTTTCCGCGTTGACATTTCTCGGCTTCATCTTAATGGTACGATGTACAGAATCATTATATTCGGCTACTAGCTTAACAAGAATATCGATCCACTTATAATTACCACGAAGACTAAATTGCATCCACATCTTATTTTTCAATGTACGATTGAAACGCTCGCAAATGGATGTCTAATGTAAGTTGCTATATGTTGAATACATGTGAATATTGTACTTTTTCATGAGGGCCTTAAAGTCACAATTGTAGCATTCTTTTCCCTGATCGACGTGTAAGTTCTGGTGTATGCGTCCCTTGACGAGTATCGACTTCATTGCGGCTGCTGCATCTTTGCCATTCTTACTCAGCATTGGTATGGCCCAGGCGAATTTTGAGAATGTATCGATGACGGTAAGAAGAAATTTGTGTTTAGAGTTTTGACGCGCGTATGATGACATCGACGAGATCGGCTTGCCAGGTTTCGTCCAAGCCACGGATGTCCACATGCCGACGCGGATAGTTTCGTCGCGCAGGCTTATGTAGCTCCAGCACGAGAGCGCTCCTTTTCTCGTTCATTTTCCAGTCCACGCAGTCGCGCATCCAATTCAGCAATGACGTGTGAATTACGTATTACCAAATCTTGTAGACTTTCGACATTGGCCTCGCGTGTCTTTGCAACGTCTCTTATCGTAGCTTCAAGCCCGTTAACCAACAACTGACTACTCTCATTCATTTCTTTGCGTATGTTTTTAATGATAGTTCGGGATCTCTTTTGTAACGCACTTAGAGTGATAGCATCATCTTCTCCTTCCGGATTTACAATGTTACACAATCGTTTCTGCCCCAAGTCATAATGACCGTCTGCGGTAATTCTGAAGCCAATCCCAGGTCGACCTGGAGGACCTTGCTTACCGTGGAATACACTCCTACTTGAATGACGTCCAAACACATTGACACTCTTGATGAGAATGCGTAAATTCTCCGATGTTGAGTTAATAAATTATTTCAGCTTCGTGCAATTCCTCGATAATCGATATAATTTCATTCGCATAGGCCGAATTTCTGGCTGCTTGTGATGCCAGAAGTAAGCGAAGACGATCTACTAGCTCGTTTGGATTGTCCCAATAAATGTAGTCCGATTGTGTGTTTTTTTTTCTATCTAGCTAATACTTTGGCATACCCTGTCCCACATGATGATGAACTATATATGCAATATATGTGTTAAATTTGTGGCTGGTGTTACGTCGTATAGCCTCACTAGGCTTATAAAATTTTTTGTGCGCATTCGTCGAGGTTACAATCTTTTCATAGTTTTTCAAATCGTCCGGTGTGAGAGTTTCGACATTGGGCACTTTTTTAAACAACATCTCTGTTAATCCAACAGTTTTCGCATAACTCGCATCTCCCACGCGAATATGTTGAGAGTCAAAAATTATCGGATAATTACCAATCATCAATTTGTTGCTTGTGAGATTCCGTACACCATATTATACATCCAAGCTTGCCTTTCTGTTTGTTTGTAATAGCAGGATATATTCACGGATCAATTCATCGACATTTTGCGACTCATCGTCATCATCCTCATATATTAATTTAAACGAATCTTGGGTTTCACTCTTGAAGGAATCTTGTGCCTCGTTCTTTAATTGATGTTTCGCACTATTTAACGCATCTCCTTCTTCAACAACATCACTAACTTTTTCATCCTTAATTTCCTCCTTCACAACCTCACCGTTTTCATATGACACCAATTTCTCCAATGGTCTCACAATCGGCTTAAAGACATCTTGCATTCTCTGCTCATCGCTATCTTTTCCAATTTTCATCATCCGATGCTTGCGTCTGATTGCATCGCTCGCCTTGGTAATTTCATGCAATACATCTTTTTCTCGCAACAGTTGTTCGCTCTTCATGTTGTCACTGCCACGGCATGCACAATACTGTCTCTTCAACTACCAGCGATGAGTCATTTATCAATGGTTAGAAAATAATCAAAACCCTGTCTATATCGACCTTCGTTAATATCGCTATCCTTATCAATCGTGACAAATGCATACTTGTCGGAATTCCAGCATTTCACGCACATGTTTTTAAAGCACGTATAAGTCATATCAGTATTAAGGCGTTACCCCCACTTGTAGCACAAAAAAGGCCTTTTTCATGAATTTTTTTAAAGAAAACTACAAAACTTTTTTAATCGATCAATATACCATCTTAAAGAACACATCTTGAAGAACTTTCAGTAATTTTTTTATTGAAAAATATTACTTTGTTTTGTGACAAATGGCCGTTAATGAAATAATGTTTTTATATACACGGTTTGTGGTGACCAACATTGCGGCGAAGTGGATCATCTGAAAAAAAATGCGGATGGATTTAGCCAAATATAAGTACAAACTCGTCTTTAATCGAAGGATTTGAAAAAATATCCATTTTTCACAAAATGGCGGACAGTCAAAGTTAATGCTTCGATTTTAACGAAAAAAACGGCCGTTTTTTGGCTATAAAACTGCCATTTTTTTCGAAAAAAAATCGAACCATTAAAGACTGCATTTTTATGTATTAAATAAGCCTGCAAAATTTCAAGAAGACCGGTTCACTAGTGTTCGAGTAATCTTGGTCACTGACTCCAGAAATGCCATTTTGAGAAAAACGCGTTTAAAGTTTCAATTTCCGGTCGTTTACACAACGGATTCTTCTCTTTCAACGCTCATATCTCAGTCAATTTTGTTCGGATCGACTTGAAATTTTCAGGACATATTCTCCGATACTTATACTTCAAAAAAATGCAATACAGTAGAACCTCGATTATCCGAACCTCGATTATCCGAACCCTCAATTATCCGAACGACGGCTTAGTTTATCCGAACGCTCAATTATCCGAACGTTGGCGCGAAAGATACATTGTTGCTCGCTGCCACTGCCGTGAGCAACAATGAGCAACCCAACGCAACTTCTCCTTCTCAAACGGCTGCGAGACGTAGCCGCTCAAAAACGCGTTACGGCCGTTCGTCAATTAAAGATGAACGATTTTATTAAAAAAATATTAAAAAAGGCATTCGACTTTTTTCAGGTGTTTAATATATATATATATATATATATATACACACACACACATATTTCATACCTGATATATGTATGTACATAAAAACAGTACATACATATATATTAAAATTTGACATGTACTGTACTGTTTTTATGTAAAAGGTTGTTGTTTATGATCTCGTCCCAAAAAACCCAAAAGTCGAATGCCTTTTTAAATATTTTTTTATAAAATCGTTCGGATAAAAAGTTCGGATAATCGAAACGTGGGTTTTTTGTATGTACCCTAAAGGTATATACATATATGTATAAAAACAGTACATGCATATATGTATGTACTGTTTTTATGTAAAAAGGTGTTGTTTATGATCCCGTCCCAAACAACCCACGTTTCGATTATCCGAACTTTTGATTATCCGAACTAGTCTCGGTCCCAATTGGTTCGGATAATCGAGGTTCTACTGTAAAAAAAAATCGATTTTTTCAGAATCGCAAGTGGGGGTAACCCCTTAACATGATCGTTGTAGACGTGTTTGAGATTCATATCGTCCGGCTTGAAAAGCACCACGAAATTTGCATTATCTCTCATGAGATGTTTGGGGATACGAGTGTGCGTCTGACAAAGATAAAAACTGTCAACAATCTCGTGTCTTCCCATGGAAAAAAAGGCCCGAACATTATCCTGCTTTTCGCATGGTATATCATCAAAGATGAATATAGAGTTGGATTGTGCATCGCTTGGTGCTATCACTGGTTCATGCGCCTCGAATCGATGATATTCAACTCCACCTATAGGTTCGAGTAATTGTTCGAACAACTTATACTTTGGCTGCTTCAACGATTTGGAATACAAGTAAATGTTCTCAAATCTTAAACCATTTGGATGGATGATGAGAGTGAGCAAAGCGTTGGTTTTTCCACAATTCGATGGACCGCAAAATAGCGCACGTATGCTATCCGGCAATAAATTCCCATGACGTTTTTGTTTCTTCTTCCTCCCTCTGTCTTCGACAAACTTGTCGAAATTTATCACGGGGAGTCCAACTCCAAAAGTTTGCTTCTTGGACGTCATCTCACACATGACTGACGATGAAATCATATAAATAGGATTCTTATAGGGATTATCAATCAGTCGCATATTGTCTTTAGACATGTTCGTGCATGGCAAGAGCGGTAAAGATTTAGTCAACCGCCTAATCAACAAACTCCCCGTTGAACTATATCTGCCTGGGTATCAGTATTGTGGACCAGGCACAAAGTTGGTCAAGCGCCTTGCTCGTGGTGATCCGGGCATTAGCCCATTGGATACGGCTTGCAAACAACACGATATTGCGTATTCGAAAAATCCGGATAATCTTGAGGCGAGACATTTGGCGGATAAAGTGTTAGCTGAACAGGCTGGGCAACGTGTTACCGCGAGAGACGCTAGTATCGGTGAAAAAGTCAGTGCTTGGGGTGTGGCAAATATTATGAAGACAAAGAGAAAATTTGGTATGGGAATGAAGTAAGGGTGGCGTTTATTTGAAAAAGATAATTGGCGCTGCAAAGAAGACAATGATTCAAAGTAATGATCCGCATAAGATTATTAAATCAGCTCTAAAGGGTGCTCGCGCAGCCGTAAAGATGCAAGCTGATAAAGTACGCACACCTCGTGTTCTACCTGTACCCCATAAAATTGGTGGTTTATTACCGTTCCTCGTGCCCATTTTTGCTGGTCTTAGCGCTGCGGGTGCTTTGTCGGGTGGTGCGGCTAGTATAGCTAAGGCCGTAAATGCTGCTCAAGCAGCTAAACGTGAGTAGTATGGGGGCCACTATGGCGACCCCCACTCCTCATCCCCACTCCTACCCCCACTCCTCGGTAGCGGAGGTGGTGGGGGGTGGAGTGGGGATGACCGTCCTTATCCCCCCCACCCCTCCCCCCTCCTCGGTATCCGAGGTGGAGGGGATGGAGTGGGGATTTCCCCCCACGCGCCGCGTGGAGGGGGGATGGCCGGAGTGGAGGGTTCGCCATAGTGGCCCCTTTTTTTTTACTTTATGAAAAATCGTTTTTTAGAAATAATTCTATATTACTCACCGAGGTCGTTGCTGCTCCTGGTGACGGTGCACTCCGAGGGTGCACACACACACACACACACACACACACACACACACACACACACACACACACACACACACACACACACGCTCGCACACACACACACGCAATCGCGCGCGCGCACACACTAGCGCGAGTGTCACGGCTCGTTCTCCCACCCCTCCGGCTCGAACGAGTCGTCGAACCCGTCGTCGGGCCACCCCGCGTCGTAAAGCGACGGGTTCGGGTCCGTTTTTCAACGCCGCGATTAATACCGTCGCGACGTCGACCCCATTGTACATACGCACACGGGGGAGGGGGGGTGCCGTTTTCGGCCACAGCCACGACGACGCGGTTCTCCACGAGATCCGCGAGCAGGTCCGAGACGAAGGGGATGGCCTCGAGATGCGCGATCCCCGAAACCGCGCACTGGATGGCGAGGCCCGCGACAAACGCGCAAAAGGGCGCGGGGGCATACAGCGAGGCCGCGTCTATGGACCCGCTGTATCCCTCGTCAACAAAAAAAAATTCACCATATCCCTCGGAGCCGCACGACACTATATTTCCGCGGAGCACGTCACAGCCACCCGCGGGGATTGTCACACACGATGCTCCCGGCGCAACATCGTCGAACGGGAAGCGTACTCCCGCCCGACGCTGCACGTAAAATGCGTACAGGGCTTCACGCAACCACTCGTGCGTTTCGCCCGTCGCCACTGTACGTTTATATACGGCCAAGCCGTCGACGCGGGAAACGCAGCACGCAAACGGCGCCACAGGGAGCTTGAGGCACTCGGGATACATTTTTCACGATACACGGACTGGTGGAAGAGAAGAAGAAGAGACGCGCGCGATGGAGTCTGAAGAGCAACTGAAGCTGCCAGTCGTATGAAGGGTATCTTTTGCAGATTTTTGACAGGTCAGCATAATTGCACGTGTGCGAGGTAGCCGATGCATTGTTCTACGATGAGCTCACCCGACGGTGAGCGCGATCGTTCTACGATGAGCTCATCCGATGGTGAGCATAGATGCACGTGTGCAAGCTTAGCGATGCAGTTTAGCTTCGCTCCGCGATGAGTTCATCCGCCGGTGAACTCACCGCAGGAGTTTGCGAATTATGCTGATAACTGTCAAAATCTTTTGCACAGCAGCCCACATGGGAGAAGCCGTATTCGCGGC
Source organism: Ophion obscuratus (assembly GCA_964007375.1). Taxonomy (NCBI): domain Eukaryota; kingdom Metazoa; phylum Arthropoda; class Insecta; order Hymenoptera; family Ichneumonidae; genus Ophion; species Ophion obscuratus. The sequence goes on from OZ023319.1 coordinate 42,833,194, forward strand.
CACTCCTCTTTGTGTGGATATTCGTACATGCTATAGAGCGCGCACACCGACGGGCACGAGCATACGTGTGTCGTGGCATCGGGCCGCTTGCTGCACACACACACGCGCCCTCGTAGCAGCCCGCAAGGGAGAAGCCGTATTCTCGGCCTCTCCTCTTTGTGCGGATATTCGTACCTGCTATAGAGCGCGCACAACCGACGGGCGCGAGCATACGTGGGTCGTGGGATCGGGCCGCTTGCTACTACATGCACGCGCCCGCGTAGTGGCTCGCAATGGAGAAGCCGTATTCTCGGTTACGATGCAAAGTTTTTGTGAACGAAAAATACTACCACTTCGGACCGCGATTGAGCGAACGCAACGAACGGAAGATCGCACAAACGCAATAAGCGATCGAACGAACAAAGAAAGTAAGCTTCTTTTAGGTTTCGAAAAGCAGTTATTGGCCGAGGGATTTTGTTACGATGCAAAGTTTTTTGTGAACGAAAATCGAACGTTTTGTTCACCGAAAATCGATACTTCTACTTCGGACCGCGATTGAACGACGAGCGATCGAACGAACGAAGAAAGTAAGCTTCTTTCAAATGTCAAACATCAGTGTTTGGCCGAGGGGTTTTTTTTCGATGCAACGCTTTTTGTAGACGAAAATCGAGCATTTTTTTTCACCGACAATCGATGCTTCCAAGTCGGACCGCGGTTGAGTGAGCGCAATGAATAGAGGACCGAACGAACGCAATCAGCGATCGAATGAAATCAACGAACGATCAAGCGAAAGAACGAGCGATCAAACGAACTTAGAAAGTAAGCTGCATTTAGATATTAAAAAGCAGTGACTGGCCGAGGAATTTTCTTTTCGATTCATAGTTTTTTGTGAACGAAAATCGAGGGTTTTTTTCGCCCAATATCAACGCAACGAACGAGTGAAAGAACGGATTGTCCGGTCTTCTTTTCGATTCATAGTTTTTTGTTAACAAAAATCGAGCGTTTTTTTCGCCCAATATCAACGCAACGAACGAGTGAAAGAACGGATTGTCCGGTCGTTCGCTCGTTCGTCCCTTAAACGAACGAAAGATCGAATGCACGCAACGAACGATCGACTGATCGCAGCGAGTGAATGAAGGAACAAGCGATCGAATGTTCGAAAGATCGCACAATCGGAATACCGAATGAACGAGCGCATCGACCGATCCATCGAATGACTGAATGAACGAACGAATGAACGAACGAACACCGCAGTCCTAAGTAGGGGTATCGATTGTCAGGGTTACACATGTTCGTTGGAAAACCATGCATCGAAAAGAAAATTCTTCGCGTAATCCCTGCTGTTTGATATGTAAAAGAACCTTGTGTTCGATGGTTCGTTCGATCGTTCAATGCGTTCACACGTTCGTTCGTCTGATATGTTCGCTTGATCTTTCGTTCGTTAACCCCGTTGCGTCCGTTCGATCGTTCGTTCGTTCGTTCGTTCGGAGCGCTCATTCGATCGTTCGTTCCAACGTTTATTACGCTTGTTCGATCTTTCGTTGTTGAATTCCTTCGCTCAATCACTGCATTTTCATATGCAAAAGAAGCTTGTGTTCCATCACTCGTTCGTTTATTCGTTCGTTGCGATCGTTCAATCCTTCGGTGCGTTCGTTCGTTCATTTTTAAGAAACGAATTCAAAATAAAATTAAATAACCAGATGTAGAAATTAACATTGAAATAAAAATTTTAAAATCGAAATCGTTATTGAAATGAAAATCCAAATGAATGTTCTCAAGCTATTTTTTTTTTTAATAAACCTGGAATCAAGGTTCTCAAGCTCAAGCGATATACTTTTAGAAAGTCTTTTGAGATTTCGTCCCCGAGTGTGTACTCAATCGATATTTCACGAAATTGAAATAAAAAATGAAAAACGAAATAAAAAATGGCTATCGTAATAAAATATCGTAAAAAAAAATAAAAATCGACATAAAAGGAATCGAAATCGGCGTTCTCTTTGCGTCATTCGTTCGTTCCATTCACTCGATCGTTCGTTCGTTGCACACGTTTGATCGTTCGTTTCATCGTTCATTACCCTCGTTTGTTACGAACTAACGAACACCTCAGTCCGAAGTAGTGATGTTGATTTTCAGGACAAAACTCTCTATGTTTGTTGATAAAACCATATATCAAAAAACAAACTTTCTTTGCGCAATCCCTGCTGTTTGACATGGAAAATAACCTTGCGGTCGTTGGTTCATTCGATCGTTCAATGCGTTCGCACGTTCGTTCGTTCGATGCGTTTGCTCGTTCGTTCGCTCGATCTTTCGTTCGTTAACCCGTTGCGCCCGTTCGCTCGATCGTTCGTTCGTTGCGTTCGCTCGATCGTTCGTTCGTTCGTTGCACTCGTTCGATCGTTCATTGGCGCTTGATGAGTCGAATGTTAATCGCTTCGCTGAAGAACCGATTCATCATACAGTCGCAGTCACTGCTTTCTTCACCATCATCGCAGAGAATAAATTATCTCGGTGCTCGAACAATGGAAACTAAAATTCTTCGCGTAATCACTGCTCTTTGATATGAAAAAGAAGCTTATGTTCGTTAGTTCGTTCGATTGTTCAATGCGTTCACACGTTCGTTCGTTTGATGCGTTCGCTCGATCTTTCGTTCGTTAACCCGTATCGTCCGTTCAATCGGTCGTTCGTTCGTTTAATTGCCCGTGCGTTCGTTGCGTTCACACTTTCGTTCGTTAGCCCGTAGCGTCCGTTCGATCGTTCGCTCGATCGTTCGTTTAATCGTCCGTGCGTTCGTTGCGTTCGCTCGATCGTTCGTTCGTTGCGTTCGCTCGATCGTTTGTTCATTGCGTTCGCTCGATCGTTCGTTCGTTGTGTTCGCTCGATCGCTCGTTCGTTGCGCTCGTCGTCGCGAAAGGACGAGCGATCAACGAAGAGTGAAAGAACGGATTGTCCGGTCGTTCGCTCGTTCGTCCGTTAAACGAACGAAAGATCGAATGCACGCAACGAATGATCGACTGAACGCAGCGAGTGAATGAAGGAACAAGCGATCGAACGTTCGAAGGATCGCACAATCGGAATACCGAACGAACGACCGCATCGACCGATCCATCGAACGAACGAATGAACGAACGAACACCGCAATCCTAAGTAGTGGTATCGATTGTCAGGGTTACACATGTTCGTTGAAAAACCGTGCACCGAAAAGAAAATTCTTCGCCTAATCCCTGCTGTTTGATATGTAAAAGAACCTTGTGTTCGTTGGTTCGTTCGATCGTTCAATGCGTTCACACGTTCGTTCATCTGTCTCTGCTGTTTGACATGGAAAATAATCTTGCGGTCGTTGGTTCGTTCGATCGTTCAATGCGTTCACACGTTCGTTCGTTCGATGCGTTCGCTCGTTCGTTCGCCCGTTCGCTCGATCGTTCGTTCGTTGCGTTCGCTCGATCGTTCGTTCGTTCGTTGCACTCGTTCGATCGTTCATTGGCGCTTGACGAGTCGAATGTTAATCGCTTCGCTGAAGAACCGATTCATCATACAGTCGCAGTCACTGCTTTCTTCACCATCATCGCAGAGAATAAATTATCTCGGTGCTCGAACAATGGAAACTAAAATTCTTCGCGTAATCACTGCTCTTTGATATGAAAAAGAAGCTTATGTTCGTTAGTTCGTTCGATCGTTCAATGCGTTCACACGTTCGTTCGTTTGATGCGTTCGCTCGTTCGTTTAATTGCCCGTGCGTTCGTTGCGCTCACACTTTCGTTCGTTAGCCCGTAGCGTCCGTTCGATCGTTCGTTCGTTCGCTCGATCGTTCGTTTAATCGTCCGTGCGTTCGTTGCGTTCGCTCGATCGTTCGTTCGTTCGTTGCGCTCGTCGTCATGAGCTAATTCTGATACGTTCACGCAATGATAACAACTGCGTATTCGGTCAGCATCCATTAGAAGAGGCAGAAGTTGAATTGCTCAAGATACAATGGCGTATGCCTCACGTAATATTAAACGAGATAACTAAATTGTCATTACTTCGAACATTGGAAAGTGGGCGATACTTGCATATGAGCTTGCGCTCTTGGGACCGATTCGAGTATCCACTGCTTCAAAGCACAACGAAACATTCATGGACTGTAAAAGCTACCTCCCAGCTAGAGAAACCAAGATATGTAATATTTGCGCTGCAGACTGGCAAAAAAATTCTATGGCAAAGGACATTACACTATTCGACGACTGCAAACTCGCCAATGTTAAACTTTACCTCAACTCGGAATCCTGTCTTTACGATGATTTGAATTTGGACTTTTATACAACTGTGTAATCTCATAACAGATAATGTAACAAAAAAACGGGTGAGGAGAATTAAATAATCACATAATGTCACATTTCGTTTATTTGCATAAATCTTTATGATTCAACCACCAATTAAACATTTTAAATACATTTTGTAATGCACAATTTTTTTCATGCTTTGCGCATCGTAGACTATAGCTTACGCCTAATTTACTGCAAACTCGCCAATGTTAAACTTTACCTCAACTCGGAATCCTGTCTTTACGATGATTTGAATTTGGACTTTTATACAACTGTGTAATCTCATAACAGATAATGTAACAAAGAAACGGGTGAGGAGAATTAAATAATCACATAATGTCACATTTCGTTTATTTGCATGAATCTTTATGATTCAACCACCAATTAAACATTTTAAATACATTTTGTAATGCACAATTTTTTTCATGCTTTGCGCATCGTAGACTATAGCATACGCCTAATTTACTCAAGGTATCCATATCGCCGAAGTCCACGTCCAACGTTTCAATAACAAGATCATTTTTCATATTTAATATATCAGCTAACCATTCTCGTTTTTCATGGCCGTCAACATATACGATAGGATACATATCGTCTTCCGTTGGGCCCCCAACTGCAGTCGTTATTAAACCTTGAGCCATGCTATATGGAATGTTTCCATAGGCCCACTTTAGACCATGATGATTCCGAATCAGCCATGACGCTTCGTATCTCTCAGATTTTGTGAGAAGTCTCCATGGTATGATACTCGCGAAAATGTAATGAGAGAGTACACATCCCGCTCTCAGAATCGCTACTTCCTTCACAACAAAGTTTCTCCCAACAATGAACCCTTGTAGATCGACAAATGTAGGTACAGACATAACGAAGATGAATTGGCTCGATCAAGTCGATAGCAAGATTAATTGATGACTGACGCCAATATTTAAGAAACTCGTCTTTAAATTATTTATTCATTGAGTGGGATTCATCTTCGTTATGTCTGTACCTACATTTCTCGATCTACAAGGGTTCATTGTTGGGAGAAACTTTGTCGTGAAGGAAGTAGCGATTCTGAGAGCGGGATGTGTACTCTCTCATTACATTTTCGCGAGTATCATACCATGGAGACTTCTCACAAAATCTGAGAGATACGAAGCGTCATGGCTGATTCGGAATCATCATGGTCTAAAGTGGGCCTATGGAAACGTTCTATATAGCATGGCTCAAGGTTTAATAACGACTGCAGTTGGGGGCCCAACGGAAGACGATATGTATCCTATCGTATATGTTGACGGCCATGAAAAACGAGAATGGTTAGCTGATATATTAAATATGAAAAATGATCTTGTTATTGAAACGTTGGACGTGGACTTCGGCGATATGGATACCTTGAGTAAATTAGGCGTAAGCTATAGTCTACGATGCGCAAAGCATGAAAAAAATTGTGCATTACAAAATGTATTTAAAATGTTTAATTGGTGGTTGAATCATAAAGATTCATGCAAATAAACGAAATGTGACATTATGTGATTATTTAATTCTCCTCACCCGTTTCTTTGTTACATTATCTGTTATGAGATTACACAGTTGTATAAAAGTCCAAATTCAAATCATCGTAAAGACAGGATTCCGAGTTGAGGTAAAGTTTAACATTGGCGAGTTTGCAGTCGTCGAATAGTGTAATGTCCTTTGCCATAGAATTTTTTTGCCAGTCTGCAGCGCAAATATTACATATCTTGGTTTCTCTAGCTGGGAGGTAGCTTTTACAGTCCATGAATGTTTCGTTGTGCTTTGAAGCAGTGGATACTCGAATCGGTCCCAAGAGCGCAAGCTCATATGCAAGTATCGCCCACTTTCCAATGTTCGAAGTAATGACAATTTAGTTATCTCGTTTAATATTACGTGAGGCATACGCCATTGTATCTTGAGCAATTCAACTTCTGCCTCTTCTAATGGATGCTGACCGAATACGCAGTTGTTATCATTGCGTGAACGTATCAGAATTAGCTCATGACGACGAGCGCAACGAACGAACGAACGATCGAGCGAACGCAACGAACGCACGGACGATTAAACGAACGATCGAGCGAACGAACGAACGATCGAACGGACGCTACGGGCTAACGAACGAAAGTGTGAGCGCAACGAACGCACGGGCAATTAAACGAACGAACGACCGATCGAACGAACGACCGATTGAACGGACGATACGGGTTAACGAACGAAAGATCGAGCGAACGCATCAAACGAACGAACGTGTGAACGCATTGAACGATCGAACGAACTAACGAACATAAGCTTCTTTTTCATATCAAAGAGCAGTGATTACGCGAAGAATTTTAGTTTCCATTGTTCGAGCACCGAGATAATTTATTCTCTGCGATGATGGTGAAGAAAGCAGTGACTGCGACTGTATGATGAATCGGTTCTTCAGCGAAGCGATTAACATTCGACTCGTCAAGCGCCAATGAACGATCGAACGAGTGCAACGAACGAACGAACGATCGAGCGAACGCAACGAACGAACGATCGAGCGAACGGGCGAACGAACGAGCGAACGCATCGAACGAACGAACGTGTGAACGCATTGAACGATCGAACGAACCAACGACCGCAAGATTATTTTCCATGTCAAACAGCAGAGACAGATGAACGAACGTGTGAACGCATTGAACGATCGAACGAACCAACGAACACAAGGTTCTTTTACATATCAAACAGCAGGGATTAGGCGAAGAATTTTCTTTTCGGTGCACGGTTTTTCAACGAACATGTGTAACCCTGACAATCGATACCACTACTTAGGATTGCGGTGTTCGTTCGTTCATTCGTTCGTTCGATGGATCGGTCGATGCGGTCGTTCGTTCGGTATTCCGATTGTGCGATCCTTCGAACGTTCGATCGCTTGTTCCTTCATTCACTCGCTGCGTTCAGTCGATCATTCGTTGCGTGCATTCGATCTTTCGTTCGTTTAACGGACGAACGAGCGAACGACCGGACAATCCGTTCTTTCACTCTTCGTTGATCGCTCGTCCTTTCGCGACGACGAGCGCAACGAACGAGCGATCGAGCGAACACAACGAACGAACGATCGAGCGAACGCAATGAACAAACGATCGAGCGAACGCAACGAACGAACGATCGAGCGAACGCAACGAACGCACGGACGATTAAACGAACGATCGAGCGAACGATCGAACGGACGCTACGGGCTAACGAACGAAAGTGTGAACGCAACGAACGCACGGGCAATTAAACGAACGAACGACCGATCGAACGAACGACCGATTGAACGGACGATACGGGTTAACGAACGAAAGATCGAGCGAACGCATCAAACGAACGAACGTGTGAACGCATTGAACAATCGAACGAACTAACGAACATAAGCTTCTTTTTCATATCAAAGAGCAGTGATTACGCGAAGAATTTTAGTTTCCATTGTTCGAGCACCGAGATAATTTATTCTCTGCGATGATGGTGAAGAAAGCAGTGACTGCGACTGTATGATGAATCGGTTCTTCAGCGAAGCGATTAACATTCGACTCATCAAGCGCCAATGAACGATCGAACGAGTGCAACGAACGAACGAACGATCGAGCGAACGCAACGAACGAACGATCGAGCGAACGGGCGCAACGGGTTAACGAACGAAAGATCGAGCGAACGAACGAGCAAACGCATCGAACGAACGAACGTGCGAACGCATTGAACGATCGAATGAACCAACGACCGCAAGGTTATTTTCCATGTCAAACAGCAGGGATTGCGCAAAGAAAGTTTGTTTTTTGATATATGGTTTTATCAACAAACATAGAGAGTTTTGTCCTGAAAATCAACATCACTACTTCGGACTGAGGTGTTCGTTAGTTCGTAACAAACGAGGGTAATGAACGATGAAACGAACGATCAAACGTGTGCAACGAACGAACGATCGAGTGAATGGAACGAACGAATGACGCAAAGAGAACGCCGATTTCGATTCCTTTTATGTCGATTTTTATTTTTTTTTACGATATTTTATTACGATAGCCATTTTTTATTTCGTTTTTCATTTTTTATTTCAATTTCGTGAAATATCGATTGAGTACACACTCGGGGACGAAATCTCAAAAGACTTTCTAAAAGTATATCGCTTGAGCTTGAGAACCTTGATTCCAGGTTTATTAAAAAAAAAAATAGCTTGAGAACATTCATTTGGATTTTCATTTCAATAACGATTTCGATTTTAAAATTTTTATTTCAATGTTAATTTCTACATCTGGTTATTTAATTTTATTTTGAATTCGTTTCTTAAAAATGAACGAACGAACGCACCGAAGGATTGAACGATCGCAACGAACGAATAAACGAACGAGTGATGGAACACAAGCTTCTTTTGCATATGAAAATGCAGTGATTGAGCGAAGGAATTCAACAACGAAAGATCGAACAAGCGTAATAAACGTTGGAACGAACGATCGAATGAGCGCTCCGAACGAACGAACGAACGAACGATCGAACGGACGCAACGGGGTTAACGAACGAAAGATCAAGCGAACATATCAGACGAACGAACGTGTGAACGCATTGAACGATCGAACGAACCATCGAACACAAGGTTCTTTTACATATCAAACAGCAGGGATTACGCGAAGAATTTTCTTTTCGATGCATGGTTTTCCAACGAACATGTGTAACCCTGACAATCGATACCCCTACTTAGGACTGCGGTGTTCGTTCGTTCATTCGTTCGTTCATTCAGTCATTCGATGGATCGGTCGATGCGCTCGTTCATTCGGTATTCCGATTGTGCGATCTTTCGAACATTCGATCGCTTGTTCCTTCATTCACTCGCTGCGATCAGTCGATCGTTCGTTGCGTGCATTCGATCTTTCGTTCGTTTAAGGGACGAACGAGCGAACGACCGGACAATCCGTTCTTTCACTCGTTCGTTGCGTTGATATTGGGCGAAAAAAACGCTCGATTTTTGTTAACAAAAAACTATGAATCGAAAAGAAGACCGGACAATCCGTTCTTTCACTCGTTCGTTGCGTTGATATTGGGCGAAAAAAACCCTCGATTTTCGTTCACAAAAAACTATGAATCGAAAAGAAAATTCCTCGGCCAGTCACTGCTTTTTAATATCTAAATGCAGCTTACTTTCTAAGTTCGTTTGATCGCTCGTTCTTTCGCTTGATCGTTCGTTGATTTCATTCGATCGCTGATTGCGTTCGTTCGGTCCTCTATTCATTGCGCTCACTCAACCGCGGTCCGACTTGGAAGCATCGATTGTCGGTGAAAAAAATGCTCGATTTTCGTCTACAAAAAGCGTTGCATCGAAAAAAAACCCCTCGGCCAAACACTGATGTTTGACATTTGAAAGAAGCTTACTTTCTTCGTTCGTTCGATCGCTCGTCGTTCAATCGCGGTCCGAAGTAGAAGTATCGATTTTCGGTGAACAAAACGTTCGATTTTCGTTCACAAAAAACTTTGCATCGTAACAAAATCCCTCGGCCAATAACTGCTTTTCGAAACCTAAAAGAAGCTTACTTTCTTTGTTCGTTCGATCGCTTATTGCGTTTGTGCGATCTTCCGTTCGTTGCGTTCGCTCAATCGCGGTCCGAAGTGGTAGTATTTTTCGTTCACAAAAACTTTGCATCGTAACCGAGAATACGGCTTCTCCATTGCGAGCCACTACGCGGGCGCGTGCATGTAGTAGCAAGCGGCCCGATCCCACGACCCACGTATGCTCGCGCCCGTCGGTTGTGCGCGCTCTATAGCAGGTACGAATATCCGCACAAAGAGGAGAGGCCGAGAATACGGCTTCTCCCTTGCGGGCTGCTACGAGGGCGCGTGTGTGTGTGCAGCAAGCGGCCCGATGCCACGACACACGTATGCTCGTGCCCGTCGGTGTGCGCGCTCTATAGCATGTACGAATATCCACACAAAGAGGAGTGGCCGCGAATACGGCTTCTCCCATGTGGGCTGCTGTGCAAAAGATTTTGACAGTTATCAGCATAATTCGCAAACTCCTGCGGTGAGTTCACCGGCGGATGAACTCATCGCGGAGCGAAGCTAAACTGCATCGCTAAGCTTGCACACGTGCATCTATGCTCACCATCGGATGAGCTCATCGTAGAACGATCGCGCTCACCGTCGGGTGAGCTCATCGTAGAACAATGCATCGGCTACCTCGCACACGTGCAATTATGCTGACCTGTCAAAAATCTGCAAAAGATACCCTTCATACGACTGGCAGCTTCAGTTGCTCTTCAGACTCCATCGCGCGCGTCTCTTCTTCTTCTCTTCCACCAGTCCGTGTATCGTGAAAAATGTATCCCGAGTGCCTCAAGCTCCCTGTGGCGCCGTTTGCGTGCTGCGTTTCCCGCGTCGACGGCTTGGCCGTATATAAACGTACAGTGGCGACGGGCGAAACGCACGAGTGGTTGCGTGAAGCCCTGTACGCATTTTACGTGCAGCGTCGGGCGGGAGTACGCTTCCCGTTCGACGATGTTGCGCCGGGAGCATCGTGTGTGACAATCCCCGCGGGTGGCTGTGACGTGCTCCGCGGAAATATAGTGTCGTGCGGCTCCGAGGGATATGGTGAATTTTTTTTTGTTGACGAGGGATACAGCGGGTCCATAGACGCGGCCTCGCTGTATGCCCCCGCGCCCTTTTGCGCGTTTGTCGCGGGCCTCGCCATCCAGTGCGCGGTTTCGGGGATCGTGCATCTCGAGGCCATCCCCTTCGTCTCGGACCTGCTCGCGGATCTCGTGGAGAACCGCGTCGTCGTGGCTGTGGCCGAAAACGGCACCCCCCCTCCCCCGTGTGCGTATGTACAATGGGGTCGACGTCGCGACGGTATTAATCGCGGCGTTGAAAAACGGACCCGAACCCGTCGCTTTACGACGCGGGGTGGCCCGACGACGGGTTCGACGACTCGTTCGAGCCGGAGGGGTGGGAGAACGAGCCGTGACACTCGCGCTAGTGTGTGCGCGCGCGCGATTGTGTGTGTGTGTGTGCGAGCGTGTGTGTGTGTGTGTGTGTGTGTGTGTGTGTGTGTGTGTGTGTGTGTGTATGTGTGTGTGTGTGTGCACCCTCGGAGTGCACCGTCACCAGGAGCAGCAACGACCTCGGTGAGTAATATAGAATTATTTCTAAAAAACGATTTTTCATAAAGTAAAAAAAAAGGGGCCACTATGGCGAACCCTCCACTCCGGCCATCCCCCCTCCACGCGGCGCGTGGGGGGAAATCCCCACTCCATCCCCTCCACCTCGGATACCGAGGAGGGGGGAGGGGTGGGGGGGATAAGGACGGTCATCCCCACTCCACCCCCCACCACCTCGGCTACCGAGGAGTGGGGGTAGGAGTGGGGATGAGGAGTGGGGGTCGCCATAGTGGCCCCCATACTACTAACGTGAATTGGATGAAAGTAAGCGTCATAATCGGATAAATGAAGCAATTGCATTAGGTCGGGGTGAATTATAATTATAAGGGATATCAGGAATATGATACGATTGAATGTGGACATTTGTGTCTCAAATTTCTTTGTCGACAATTGCAGCACAAAGACAAATATACACTATATATAGGGAGGAAATGATGTGGAGAATTCAGTTGTTAATTTACCAGCATCATGGACGAAAGTTTAACATTGATCATATATGGCTCATCGTCCATACTCGCGGTGCAATACTTTCCCCCATCGAACTCTCGCCACACAAAAGTTATACTCTCGGTCTCGTGGAATTGTTAACCTTCAACTTGATTTCCAATATCGGCGTTGACCACGATAAACTTTACGTGGGAGATGAGGTGTTGACGATACCTACGGGCACTTATGAAATAGAGGATATTGAGACGTTCGTACAAGCAGAGCTCTCACGTAAAAACATCAAAATCAGCATTAAACCCAATAATATTACGCTACGCAGTGAGATCGAGTGTGATCGTGATGTAAATTTTGAGCCGAAAGATTCTATTGGGCATCTACTAGGCTTCACCGCACGTAAATTGGGAGCCAATAAAAGATACGAATCGGACCTTCCTGTAGCCATTCTCAAAGTGAACGCCTTACGCGTTGAGTGCAACATTACCGCTGGTGCCTATATTAACGGACAAAAAGTACACACAATTCATGAATTTTTTCCATCTGTGCCACCGGGCTATAAGATCATTAAAGTTCCCTCCGATGTAATTTATCTGCCAATCACGAGCCGAACAATTGACGCGATACAGCTTCGCACAGTGAATCAGGACGGTGATTTGGTAAATTTCCGCGGTGAAGTGATCATCATACGCCTGCATATAAAGTTGTGATGGGTATAGTTTTCAATAGATCTTCCAATAACAATAAACGATCATGGATCAAAACAATCAGTCGCCGGCCAGCGCCCAAAGTGCTAACATCTCAAAACGTGCTACTCTTGAAGTGTTTGGGTCTCAAAGTGCGTGGCGAAAGCGTGTAAAAAATTATTTAGTCTGTGCTCTGTGCATCTGTTGCGTGAAATGGAGGAAGAAATTGTAAACATTCAGGCGCCCGTGGTCTTTGATGAATCCATCATCCATTGTGAGATTCACGCTCATCAGCCATATGCATCTTCAACCTTCAATAACAGCGATGAAATCCGTATTGCCATCCAACATCAAGACCTCTCCATCCTGCCAAGCAAGAGTTCTCTACATATATGTGGAAAATTATCCAAGCGTGATGGTGCGCCCGCCACTGCTACAAGTCTTGTCAACAATGCCATTTTTCGTTTGTTTGAGGAAGTGCGATATGAATTGAATGCCATAGAAATCGATCGTAATAAGAATGTTGGCATTACAAGTGTAATTAAGGGATATTTATCTCTCTCATCGGCCAAAAGTTCTATGCTCGAGAACTCTGGATGGCTCTATGTCGAAGAGACAACGCAAATTGTAGATGTATCGGGAAACTTTGATGTGTGCATTCCGCTTAGCATGCTCCTCGGGTTTGCCGAAGATTATTGTAAAATTGTGGTAAATGCCAAGCACGAGCTGATTCTCACGAGATCAAAGACCAACGGACAATGCCATTGTACAAACAGCGCCCGAAGACTACAAACTCGTATTGCCTAAAATGGAATGGCTCGTACCGTATGTAACAGTCTCGGATCAGCGAAAAATTCAGCTGTTAAAGTTTCTCGCCAAAGACACACCAATCTCCATGAGTTTCCGAACATGGGAACTGTATGAATATCCATTGCTGCCTGCGACCTCTAAGCACGTATGGTCTGTGAAAACCTCGAATCAGCTGGAAAAGCCACGATATGTTATACTTGCGCTGCAGACGGGACGGAAAAATAAAAAACAACAAAATGCGAGCCACTTTGATCATTGTAACCTGAGCGATGTTAAACTTTACCTCAACTCACCATGTTATCCATATGGAAATATGAATTTGAACATTGATCAAAATCAATATGCTCTACTCTACGGGATGTACGCAAACTTTTAACCGACCTATTACAACAAAGAGGCCGAACCATGGCTGAGCAGGATTGAATGTTTAGAAAAGCGCCCCTCGTTATCATTGACTGCTCAAAGCAAAACTATTCTCTCAAGTCCGGCCCTGTTGGCATGCGCCTTGAGTTCGATTTAAAAAATAATATTCCACCACAAACTTCAGAATACTGCATGATCGTCCATGATCGTATTGTCGAGTACAATCCAATCAGTGGTGGGGTTAAAAAATTGGTATAAAATCATGCCGATAATTCGCGTCCACGTCAGTCAACATGGAGCTTATCGTTGATGTACAGGGCTTCAAGAGCCCCATCAACAAATTTGTCCTAAAGGAGATGTCCATCATCAAACTCCACGACAAGGATGTTGAACCGCTGACGCTCGCCTTCGACGCACCATTTGCATGGAACTCTCTACCGGCCAAGTACAAAATGTCATACAAGTGGTTGGAACGAAATTTCCATGGAATACGATGGGATCACAGCGGCATACTATACGAGGCAGCTAGAAAGACAATTCGAGAAACCTTGCAAGGAGCTCCCACCATCTATGCGAAGGGATTCAAGAAATGCGCATGGCTATCAAGATTCGCGGATTCCGCGACAAACGTCATCGGCTTGGAGACTTTGGACTGTGCATCGCTGCAGAAGTTGCCGAAAATCACAAACTCGAAATGCCCCCATCATTCCTTCAACACGAAATACAACTGCGCCCATCATAATGTAAAATCGCTGAAAAGCTGGTTAAGTGTATACTAAGCGTTGTGTGAGCGAGGAATTATTTTTAAATGAATAAAAACATTTCGATGAAAATATTATTATTTCGAGTTTTACTTGCACAGCCTTTTCGGCTTTTTACAAGGCTCCACTTATATGTCCACCGCTCTACACTTGTTCTTTCTCTCCATCATCCCCCCTCCCCATTGCGGCCGCAGCCGACTTCCCCCTCTGTATTATATTCATCATGACATTTCTGTCATGGGTATAGGGAAACTGCGGAAAACCTATACCAATACAGCCGGTCACGAGTTCGCTTCCCAGCCTCGGAACTAATCGCGTTTCGTCGAGAAATAGCTCACAGGCTACAGTCATACCCATCCGACACACACACGTACCGGTCCGTGTGCGCGACATCTGTGTACAACTGGAGCTACGTCACGCCTGTGTTTTTATTTCTCGACGAAACTACGAGACGGTGATTCGAACCCGCGACCTCCCGATGTGTTGATTTCAGAGGCAAGCACTCTAACCACTAGACCAACACATCGGTTCATTTCGATGAAAATATATACCATTTGTATTCTTCATTTATTCTACGACGAAAATTGTTTTGCATTTCTCCTTCTAATACATTTCGATAAATCAGTTTTTTAATACATTTTTACATAGTCAAACACTTAAAACGTCGAAAACGATGGTGAGACGACTGTGATCTGGACGGCTGTTCCACTCAACGATGCTGCACCAACGAATTTGCTCTTTTTCCACCATACTCCAAGACGATGGAACTTGACGCTGATGTATTTTCCATAACTGCATGTAGAGTTGACTATTACGCGCGAGTTGCAGCATACTCTCGATGATGCGGACAGTCGTTCAACGATGGTGATGTTCCAGCGAATTTCGTCTTTTTCCACCATGTGTGCTCATACTCGGAAAAAGTCTATGCTGTTGTATTTTCCACCTTTGTATTTCATCCAGAGATGATGCTCACGTGCCGCTTGCCGCATTCGCTCGAACGTTTCCAAATCTTCATCGAAGGCCTTCACAAGTCGCGCTGGTAAAAAGACAGTGAACTCATCCGCGATGTCCGCGATTTAGCGTTTCCCAAACTTTGTTTGTACGGCCCTCATGTCGGAGATTCGATAATCTGAGTAAACGCGGAATTCCGCCATCATGCTGACTTTGTTGATACTCGAGAGATCCATTTTCCCCGCACTTTCGAAGTTCTTTTTGGAGAGATGTTGATGTCGCGGTGGAATACTGCAGTCTGAGCTTGGACTACCAAATTATAAGCTCCCTCATAACCTTCCCACTTAAATTTTCAAACTTCTCCCCACTTTTCCAATCATGAAAAACAGGTTCAAACACTTTCGAAGAACCTCGTACGTGGAGAATTCCCCCCCCCCCCCCGGACATTTTTCACACTCCCAAAAACGGGTTCAAACACGTTTGAAGAACTCCGTACGTGGAGAATTTCCATAGCATTTTTCACATTCCCGACGTTGAGGTGGGGGGCCATCGATGTGATATTTCATCTGTGGCGTATTATAATGCTCCATGCATGGAAGATATGGTATCACTTCACTATCGTTCCGATGATGTTCTGGCAAACGATCCCACAATAAGCCGACATATTCACCCCAATATTTTAGATGCAAAACCTTGGAACCTGTTCGAGCTCGTTTTTGGTCAAGTCCAGGGGGTGCTTGGCCGGATGCACTGCGTACATACTCACACATCTGAACATCTCGACGTTATATTTCGTAATGAAAACGAGTTCTCGATACATCGAAACATTTTTTTCCCCGAGTGCAGCTGTGCTTCGTTGGCCCATCTGGGGTCAAAACCCCTCCGACGATAGATCTCTAAAGTTTATAGGTTTTCCGAGAAATCCCGACTTGTCAGGACCTGTCTTGGGTGTCGGCGAGAGTCGTGACAGTCGTGGACACGCATACAAATATTTTAAAGATTTCGGAAACGAAACCAAGCGCAGCACACCTACATCACATGAATAAACAGCTTTGAAAAGCCGTCCCCTTCAGGTATCGCTTCAAATTAACGAAATTTTCCTACCCATATATGGCCATTACATGCACACATGGTGTGTGTGTGTGAGTTTTATTTTCACACGGACTAAATAGTGTAGAAAGAAACCACTGCATCGATGCTAATCTTTTTTTATGTCTATAATAAATTAGGAGATTTATGGGTTTTCAACGTTCACTCACCACTACCTGACCTCCGCCCCCACAAAACACTCGTCGACAGCGGCTTCCCCCTCCCGGCAGTCGCTCTTCGGGCCACATGGCTATCCCCTCCACAGAGACCCCTGGCATGATGTCACGTCCCCGCGCGGGACCCTCCCCACCACCAGGCACTTGGCTTCCCTGCGCTGGACCCCGCCGCCCCGCTCCCTCCTGAGATACCTGGGTTAGAATCGGCGTAGTACATCTACTAACTGCAATCGTTTTAGAAGCGTGTAGTCCAGTCAAAAGTGGCCAAAGTCGAAAATGTTTGCGACTGCTTAGTGAAACATGTATTCCTATGTTAATCGACCTGGGGAATCCGAATTTCTAGGGATTTTAACTATTAACAGTGAAGAAAAGGGTTAAAAATCGAAAACTATGCATTATTTCGAGAATGAAGAGGAAATCGCAAAAAAGTTTCGAACAAAAGTTGTAGAATGGAAGATTTTACCTTATAGATGTATACGATTCTTTTCTCTATCTCCAATAGTTCAGCCGTAAATTTAGAAAAATTCACACCAATTCACACCAATACTATAACCCGCGCGCGACGAAATCGAGGAGATTGAAGACCACTTGTACCTAACCGCCCCTTACTCTCTTGCCGGCGCACTGCACGTGCTTAGGCTGACGGTCTCCGAAAATCGAATGGGTATCTTCGGCAGTCTAGTATATATAGCTAAGCTGTCGTATTGTGGAGACTCCGCTACCGGCTATATTTCCTTCCGCACAAAATCCATCGGGACTGAGTTTTTCACCTGACAGCTCCCCGGCTCTTTCGGCACAGACTGAACCAGAAACTGAGCGATTGGAATTCTAGAAATACCGCTGTATATGAATTTGTTAATTATGTATATCAATAAAACTCTGATATACTAAAATATGAATTTTTTATTTATAATAAGGAGTCAAAATTAAGCCGTGGCCCCAACCATTTGTTATTTTTCTGATCTTCAATTAACATTTCAATCAACATTAAATTACATTTATTATCTTATTAATTTCAATAATTATATTAATGTGTTTTTTTTATTTTACACACGCAATATTCTTTCTTTAGGCTTATGAAAAAATGATCTTAAAAATTAATCTATATTATAAAGTTTTAATATTAATAATATAAATAATTTATTTATAACTTTATTTATCAGTTCATTAAATGTATGGATGTTAAATAATTGAATTATATGACATTTTAAGTTAAAACACGATTAATCTTCAAAATTAAAATAAAAATTTACTTTTAAATCTTAATAATGTGATAGTAAAGAATTAATCTTTCAAATGAATTTACAATTTAGTACTTAAATCGGACACATTACTTAAAATTTTATAACCAATATATCTTTAAATCTGTAATAATTTTTGTTAACTAAAAAATCATTCTAAAATGATTTTTTTTCTACTAATCGAAATGATATTGGAATTCTTTATTTTATTTTGGGAATATTGTGTGGTGTAATCGAATCTTCATTAAGTTTATCAATTTATATAGAATACGGTAATCCTGGCTACTTCATTAATAATTATCAATTATATAATTCCATCATTACACGTCACGCATTCATCATATTTTTTAAATAGTTTTACCTATTATAATTGGAGGATTTGAGAATTGAATAATTCTCTTAATATTAGCAGCCCCACATATATCATTTCCATGCATAAATGATTTTCGATTTTGACTTTTACCTCCTATTAATTGATTAATTATAAGGAACCTCTTTCATTAAATTGATGTCATGAAGGAATATCATTAGATATAGCCATTTTCTCTCTTAATCTCGCAGGATTATCCTCAATTATAGGAGCAATTAATTTTATTACCACAATCATAAGTATAAAAAAAAATTTATATTGTTATTTGTTGAATGTTCCAACTCATCGGGTTTTTTTTTCATGATTAATATTAAGTACAACAACTTTATTATTATGAGCTGTTTCTGTATTAGCAGGGGTCACTTTACTTTTAACAGACCGACATTTAAATACAATTTGTAATCAATTTGTAATCAGGTGTAGGAGATCCAATTCTATACCAACATTTATTTTGATGTTTTGGACATCCTGAGGTTTATATTTCAATTTTACCAGGATTTGGTTATACCATATAATTTCCCATATTTGGTTTCCTATATATTTTTTTTACCAAAATGAAAAAAAAAATAAACTTTTTGTTCTATTCCTATAATTTATTCAATATTAGCTATTCGATTTTTAGGATTCATTGTATGATCCCATCATATATGTACAATTAACATAGATACTCAAGCTTATTACACTTTAGTAATTATTATGATTGCAATCCCTACAAGAATTAAAGTCTTTAGATGATTAGCTACAATCCATGGATCAAAAATAAAATTTAATCCTTCAAACCTTTGAACATTAGGATTTGTATTTTTATCTGTAATTGGAGGATCAATTGGAGTAATTCTAGGTAATTCATCAAGTCATATTATTTTACATGGCACTTATTATGTAGTACCTCATTTTCATTATGTATTATCTCTGGGAGCTTTATTTGCTATTATCGGAGTTTTTATTTATCGATATCCATTAATAAACGGCCTAACATTACATAAAAAATTATTAAGTTAAGTTTTCGAGTTAATTTAACTTTTTCCCCCCAACGATTTTTGGGTCTAAATGGAATACCTCGACGATATCCTGATTATGCTGATTCATATATAACTTAAAATATTTTTCTTTTATAGGATCTTTAATATCATCATTAAAAATTAAATATTTTATTTTTCGAATATGAGAAATATTATCACCTCAACGATTAAATATTTTTTCAATGTATACAATTTCTTAAATTGAATGATTAAGAATATTTTACCCCCCATTGAATCATAGATTTAATGAAACTCCCTTAATATATCATAATGAATTCACTCTAAATTAATGAAATTTTTACCCAATTCATCATTAATATACAAGATGCTAATTCACAATTTACAGAAAACTTAAAACAAATTTATGATCATTCATTAATAATGTTGTTGCTAATTACTATTATAATTATTTATATTATGTTTTCCTCATTGATTAATAATTTGAATATTAAGTTTATTTAACAAAATCAAAATATTTAAATTGTTTGATCATTAATTCCGATATTAATTTTAAAATATCTAGCAATTCGTTCATTCAACGTTCCATATTTAACAGATGGAATGTATATATCAACTCTAACAATTAAATCTATTGGATATGAATGTTACTGATCTTATCAATATTCAGATTTTAATCAAATTCAATTTCATTCATTTATAATTAAAAATAATGATATGAACATAAATAATTTTCGTTTATTAGATGTTGATAATAATATAATCATTCCAAATAAAAATCAAATTCGTATATTAATTAATTCTTCAGATGTAATTCATTCCTGAACTGTTCCATCATTAGGTATGAGAATTAATTCAATCCCTGGCCGAAGTAATCAAACTTTAATTAACATAAATTTATCTGGATTGAATTATGTACATACATACATATATATTTTTTGACAAGTCCCATATATTTTTACAAGTTCAAGACATTTAATTTTTTCAATTGACATTTCCCTCCCATTTTGATTTGGTTTAATAATTTTCCTTTCATTAAACAATATAAACTTTGCATTTGCGCATGTAACCCGTCAAAAGAAGATCCCCTTTCTTTTAATACTTTTTATAGTTTTAATTGAAACAACTAGAAATATCATTTGTCTTTTAACTTGATAAATTCGATGAATAGCAAATATATTTGCAGGATATTTATTTTTAACTTGAATAAAAGAATCAGCGATTTCATCAATAATAATTTTATGAAATGTTATTATTTTAACACAAATTATATTATCAATATTAGAATTTAGAGTTTCTATCATTCAATCATATGGTATTACTGAATAAAAAACGTTATACACAAAGAAAGCAAATTATGTTAAAATCATTATTAAACAAAATTTCTCATAACCATCCTTTCCATATAGGCGTTTCCACTAATAGAGCTTGACCTTTAAAAAAGGTACTTTTCTGTACGTCGTTTCAACGAAATGCTCTATTCTCGCTCTGTTTATTTCAGTCTACGAAATATTAGCAGGTATCGGATTTGTCATTTTAAATGCCCTCCCTAACCCCCGCGAAAACACCCGATTGGTCGCGGTTGGGTCGCCGGTTGGCGCGCCGTGCCGGCAAGAGGGGAAGCCGCTGATGTACCACTGGGCTGCCGAAAATACCCGAGTGCGAGGGCGAGAGAGAGAGGAGGTACCAGCGATGCTCAAACCTCTCGATTTCGTCACGTCCGTGTGCCCCGCGCGTTGATAGTATTGGTGTGAATTTGTTTTTCGAATTTTACGGCTAAACTATTGGAGATAGATAAAAAACATCATCTACACCTACTGGGTAAAATCTTCCCCTCTACAACTTTTGTTCGAAACTTTTTTGCGATTTCCTTCCCGTTCTCGAAATAATGCATATTTTTCGGTATTTACCCCTTTTCTTCACTGTTAATAGTTAAAATGCCTAGAAATTCGGATTCCCCGAGTCGATTACCATAGGAATACGTGTTTCACTAAGCGGTCGCAAAAATTTTCGACTTTGGCCACATTTGACTGGACTAGTGGGCGTAGTTTATAGTAACCTACTTTATTACTTAAACGATCGTTTTCTTCTCAAGTTTATAAAAAAAATTATTTTCAGGTGATTATCTCGTTCGTAGTTATTTTCTCTGCAACTGCATACGATAAAAACGGATGTAAACACAACTACAAACGTTTTCGAAGCCCGCGCATCGTTTGTTGTTACTTCGTTTACTACTCCAAACGAACATATCCTTCCAAACTCGTAGATAGATCATTTTCACGTGATTATTTCGTTCGTAGTTACTTTCTTTGCAGCTACAACTGGTAATTACGGATCTACAAACACCTATATACGTTTCAGATGCGCGGGCGTCGTTTGTAGTTACCTACTTTTTTACTACAATCGAACATTTCCGTCTCAAATTGCTGAAAAATTATTTTCACGTGATTTCCTTGTTTGTAGTTACCTAGTTTACAACTGCAAACTATCTATCCTACCGTACGATGGGATAGATCGTTTTCTTGTTTTTTCGGCCATTACAAAGTAAAATCTGCTTATAAAAATAGTGAAATATTGCATTCCACTAATGCCGTTCTTTTAGTTCATGTTTTTTTATGTCCGATATATGTCGATTAGCTCTTTGGACTCACTCCAACAATTGATTCCGGCCGTTTCATTTTTCGATGTTTATTTTTATAGAAAATAAAGAACCTTCAATTATAAACGAAAATGAAAGTACTAGAATCAACCGCAAACGATTTTGAATTTAAAAAAAGTTCTAAAAGTTCGTTATTTTAATTCTGGGGGATGCCGTCTTTTTTTGGTGGTCTTAATTTTTTTCCGCGCTACTACAAACGAAATTAAGTCTACTACAATCACCTACAAACGAAAACCTGCGGAAATCACAAAAAAATGGAGATTGGAGATACTCGGGTGCCAAGTTCGCAGAGCTCTGGTCTCATTATAAATTTAGCTATGTATCGATGATAATAATCATTCCTTCCATACCGAGATGTCGATCAATAAAATTGGATTATCGCTTGGAGCGCAGCAGACTTTATACGGTCAGTGGATTGGACTAATAAGAAGTTATACATGTGATAATGCTCTTTGTCTAACTTTTAGTGGCTTCGATGCAAGATCGCGTAAAACAAATCCCAAAGACTCTGTTTGTGGTTTCTCTTGAGAATATTAGAATACCAGTGTAGTCTAAAATGTTAAAAATTGCGCAACATTATAAAAGCTCAGATTCGTACTGGATTTGATCTTATTTTCGTCGAGAGCGAGCGGACAACTTCTCCGCGAGAGCACCGCACGACTTCTTTGCTCGTATTCGCCGGAAATAAGATAAAATTGAAAATGAATTTCGGTGAATAACTTCAGGGATATCCGATTGAGGCTCCAAAAAGCATTCGGAGCATCGATTCCCTCTTTGATAGCTTGGTGCGAGCTGGTAATCACTCGGGTTGCGTTTCAACGACACGTCATGCCGTTCTCCGGAATCGTTTGCTCGACGATCGAACGACGTTGAAGGTCGCGCAGAAACATCAAGCGTAATGTCGATTTCGTCTTCAACACGTGCACGGCTTTTCCAGTCGCTCTAGCCGGAAATAAGATGAAATCGAGAACCAATTTGAGTCGATCATTGCACGGATGTCCGATGGAGACCCCAAAAACCATCGGGAGCATCGATTTCATCTTTGATCGCTCGGCACCTGGTGGTAGTCGCTCGAGCTACGTTCCAACGACGCAGCATGCAGTTCTTGGGAATTGTTTGCTTGATCCAAGATGAAATTGATTATTGCCATGACGGGTACGGTCGAACGACGTTGAAAGTCGACCGGAATTAAGATGAAATCAAGGACGAATTCGGGTAAATCAATTCAGGGATGTCCGATTGAAGCTTCAAAAACCATTCGGAGCATCGCTTTCATCTTTGCTTAATTGTTCCGAGCTGGGAGCAACTCGAGCTGCGTTTCAACGACGCACTATATGCTTCTCCGGAATTGTTAGCTTAGATGAAGATGAAATCAATGACTGCCATGATAAGGACGGTTGAATGACGGTAAAAACCACGCGAAAATGTTAAGCGCAATTTGTCATGCAAATAATGAGGCTGTCGTTGTACTGGCAGCTTGCAGCACTGCACGACTTGTCCGCTCAGTCTCACCAGAAATGAAATGAAATCGAGAAAGAATTTTGTCAACGACGCACCATGGCCTTCTCCGGAATCGTTAGCTTGATCGAAGATGAAATCGACGACTGCCACAACGGGGATGGTCGAACGACATTGAAAGTCGCGCGGAAACGTCAAGGCCAACGTTGATTTCATCTTTATTATGTAAACAATGCGTTGTACTCGCAGCTTGCAGCACTGCCCGAATTCGCTCGCTCTGACCACAAGTGAAGTGCATAAGTAAATAAATTCTAACATAACAATTCATTCTAGCATAACAATGTTTTCATTTACCAGCTGATCAATTAATACATCTGATTGGCTGATGCAGTGATCTGGAACGATGACTGCAACCATATGATCAATACCTGAGACATACGAGCTCCAGTATCGGAGCTCTGAGCCCTGATGATGCAGACTCTAACGTTTGCGAAACGTCGGCACAACGCTGATCCTCAATACGGCCTCCATCCGGGAGCCACATTCTCTTCTAATTCTATAAAGAGCCGTGAATGCCTTAAAACTAAAATCAGACGCCTACACGGACAGGCTATTTTGGGTTCTCTTAACACCTTTTACGAACTCAGGAAAACTGCACATCCTGCACTCGTTAACGTTTCTAAAAAGGTGCCGTGACCATCGAGTGGTACCGGAATGTTTTCAATTAAAAAACCCCTTTCCACGAAGACAAGCCAAAACTATCCTCCACCAGGCCTCGCTAAGACTAGTAAGGGAGAGAATATCTGTCACCAAAAAGATTTTGCACCAAAATTCCCAAAAACTCCTTAAACTTCACCTACGCCTATCTGACTCGTCGGAACCCCAGCTGTGAGAAGATCTTGACCGTATCACCTACTAACAAGCCCTCCGCTGTGCAGACTAAGGTCCAAAAATCAAATAGAGAAATTCAGAAAACTATGACCACAGACGAAGCAGCCTATTCTAACTCACACAGTAAAAAACCTAAGTAACCACACAGTCTCCGCAGCTGAAACATCTGTTCTCGCAAAAGGGCACAATTTCGCCATTACACCGACAGCAATTCCGACCAGAGAAATCATCAGCCAGGTGGAAACTGCCATCTATCGTCTCCCACTGGACACTGGCAACGACATCAGGAAACGGATAAACAATATTCTACACGAGGCAAAGCCTCCTCAGCAGAATATCACGAAGGAAGAACACCTTGCTCTTCACAATTTGCGGAAAAACAAGGACATCTTAATACTACGAGCTGACAAAGGGAATGCAACTGTTATTATGGACAAAACGGACTACTGCAGTAAAATTATGAACCTACTTGAGGACACTAACACGTACAAGAAATTATCACGTGAACCCACATCAAGTATATAAAAGAAAACAACAACACTTCTAAAGAAGGCTGGCCTATCGGAGAACCTAACCAAAGCCCTTACACCTAAGGAATCCCTACCACCCGGCTTTACGGTCTGCCAATAATACACAAAAATAATATTCCACTGAGGTCGATTGTCAGCAACATAGACAGCCCTACATATCAATTGGCACGTTTTCTCTGAAAACCTTTGCAGGAACTTGTAGGCCTCAACAACTCCAGTCCATCAAAGTACAACTAAAAGACATTTTAGTGAGAAAAAATGGCTGCCCCGAAACGGTAATAGCACGCGAAGGGGACAATGAAAGACAAATAACAGCAACAATTTCCCTTCCAAACCTTCAGGGCATAACCAATCGTATAGGCAAAGTCTTCGGAAAACATAACGTGCGAGTATCCTTCAAACCTCACAAGAAGCTAGCACCGAGTGCAAAAGACCAAAGACCATCATGAAGTGCACCAGTAGTGTATAAGATACCCTGCTTTTGCGGGGAGAAACCTGAAGGAAAATCAGTACACTGATCAAAGAACACCAACGGTGTACCAAATATGGCCACATTGCACAATCAGCGCTGGCCGAACTTTGGATGGAGACTGGTCATGCCATTTAGTTCGACAAAGCCTAAAGTCTAGCCCCATCAAACAGCTATTTTTCCAGGAAACACTGAGAAAGCCTGGAAATCCTTTCGCATTTCCCATTCCGATAATCTAAACAAAGATGGAGAATATCACGTCAATCCTATTTGGCACACCGTCCTCCCGATTTTTTAATTGACCAGCTGATCAATTGAAACTTCTCATTGGCTGGTGCAGTGATCTGGAACGATGACAGCAACTATATAAGGAATACCTGAGACATGAGAGCTACAGTATCGGAGATCTCAGCCCTGATGATGCAGACTAACGTTTGCGAAACGTCGGCACAATGTTGATCCTCAATACGGCCTGCACCCAGAAGCCACACACTCTTCTAATTACACAAAGAGCCGTGAAAGCCTTAAAACTAAAATAACGTTCTTTTATGAAGTTGCGAAAATTTTGACATTTCGAACTACGCTGGTATTCTAATATCCTTAAGGAAAACCACAAACAGAGTCGCAACGCTTTGGGATTTCCGAAATCAATCCGTATCGGGGCGTGAAAAATCGTATCTCAGGCGATGCAGAAGATCTTCTCATTTTGTTTCAATCCTCGAAAAATGGCGTATCGATTTTCGTCCGCCGGATCCGACTGATTTCGTCTCCCCTAATGAGGAAATGCAAAGCTTCTCCACATGTTCTCTAACCCACTCAAACACACTTTGCATTGATATTCATTGAGAGAACCGTATTTTAGGAGATAAATCCAAACATCATACAATACGGAGTGTCGAATGAGAAATGGAATCTGGAAAACATCCAATCTTCGAAAATATGGCTTCAAATTATTGACCCTTTATTCATCAAAATTCACCTGCTGATTTTTTTAATACATTAAAAAATTCGCTCGGTATATCGAAATTTGATGATCATTGACAATTTGCATGTTTGTATTCATTTTTATTCCTTAAGAAAACAAAAAGAACAGGCACTTTCAATGGATAATCACGGTAAAATTCGTAACTCTCATGAATTGCGGTGTGCTTTACACTTTGGCACGCAATACGCCGATCGATAGCAGACGATAGGTGGAACTTCAAATCGTGCGGCTGTTATAACGAGTCTCGAACCGAATAGGTTCAGGCAACATACCGAATAATTCGCTAAACGTCAGATCATGCGCACGAAAAGAAAGTTTGTACCGATACATGCAATAGTTTTTTTTTTAATCTTAAAGATAGCTTATTTTTTGAGCCATCACGCTAGAATAGCCCTTTAAAGTAATAAGTGTATATAACAATTAATCTGTTGAAATATATATGTATGGTTCATCAAACTGACTTTGATAAACAGTTTATCTTGGTAAAAATACAGCCTTATCTTGAGGGGCTATACCAGTGTAATACTGCAAAAAATCGATTTTTTTGCCTGTTTCGACAGTTTATTCTTTCAATAATATGAGATGAGATTTGTATACTTTCAAGATTTCTACATTTTCAAAGAATATGAAATGAGATTTTTTAAAATTTACTGACATTGTAACTCAATTATCCTCTACAATGACGTAGGATATTTTTGATTGGATGAAAATTGACGGTTTGGCATTAAAAAACGACCATTTTATAGGCAAGAAAACAGACGAAAACCGATGCCATAACTTCGCCTTTTTGTTAGATTTTGATATTTTTCGAAAATCCTACGTCATTGTACAGAAAATACCTTCCAGTTTAACGACATTTTTTCCTATTTCGGTTTCAGCTACTCAATCAACCGGAATCATGTCAGCAGTGGAGCAACTTTTTTTTGCGCCTCCGAAGGCGGCGCATAAGTAGCTTGGAACTCAATATTTTTCTATGAAAAAAAAAATGTAATATGGGTGAAATATAGCCAAATATATTCTCAATTTTCCGAAACATTTAATTGAGTAGATTTTTTTAATCCCGAAAATTAACCAATTTTTCAGCGTTCACACTGGTATAGCCCCTTAAATGAACAAATTCTGTTTCTTTTAAGGCTTAGCTTCGGAATAAATGTTTGTCGCTGGAAAATGGAATGTGGAAATGTAAATAGATTGGTTCGATTGTTTTTAATGATACTTTGATAACTTTATTCATAATTGTACGTAGGTAATCGCGTGGCACCTGCTCAGCATGGCCGCTCACTCGAGATTAGTTCTACCTTCCCCCCCTCGTACACAGTACGAACGCTGTACCGCGACAAGACGCCTCGTTCGGCTGTTTCCGCGCTCGCTCGGTTTACGTGCACGAAACGCGATGACTTACCTCAACACTTCCGCCGTCAGAGTGTTTGGCACACAATCCAAGATTCGTGTATAGGTCAACGAATCGATTTCGCGGCAGCGCTTTCGTAAACATATCGGCTAACTGAGACTCGGTTGGCACGAATAACACGTCGATTTCCCGATTCTCTACTTTTTCGCGTATGTAGTGATACTTGACATCGATATGTTTTGTTCGCTTATGGAACCCTGGATTGCGAACCAAGCGAATTGCGCTTTGATTATCGATGTACAGCATTGTCGGTTCTGTACATTTTTTTCCGATCCCGTTCAGTAGCGTACGAAGCCACACGACTTCCTTTGCCGCGGTTGCCGCTGCAATGTATTCCGATTCGGTCGTGCTCATAGACACGAGTTTTTGTCTTTGTGATGACCACGTCACGATCCCGCCCGCGATGCAGAATGCGTAGCCTGTCGTCGACCTACGCGTTGAAATATCGCTTGCAAAATCTGCATCTGAGTATCCTGTCAGTATAGCCCCCGATTCATCCGCAGTATACTCGATGCCCAAAGTGACAGTCTGGATCAGATATGAAATGATGCGTTTCACGGCGAGCCAGTGACTTTCGTCGTGATTGTTCAAGAACTTACTCACGGCGTTTACTGAGTACGCGAGATCTGGTCTCGTTACTACTGCTAGGAACATTAGAGATCCGACTGTCTTGCGGTACGGTACATTATTTTTCTTGTTTTCACTGTCCGCCGGATACAGTACTGCGTGCGGGTCCGCCGGTACTGAGACTCCCTTTCCCTGACTCATTCCGAAGCGATCAATTACTTTTCTCGCGTACATAGACTGATGTACGAACATCGTTTTATTCTTTCGATCGCGAGAGAGTTGAATTCCGACGAATGAACTACAATCGCCGACAGTAATTTCGAACGCTTCGCGCAAGTCACTGATTATCTTATTTATTGTCTCTACGGATTTCGATGCCACGATGCCGTCATCGACGAATAACGCGAGATAAACTTTGTGTCCGTTGTACACGCCGAAAAACACGCACTTATCCGCGTCTGTCTCCTCAAGACCGAAACGTCTCAAGAAGTTCGTGAATTTTTGATACCAGCAGCGTGGTGCTTGCTTGAGTCCGTATAGGGATTTTCTCAACAAGCATACCACGTCGCCTTGTCGTTTCGCTTCATCGTCGTCGTACAGTTCAACCGGAACTTCCATACGGATTTCTTCTTCCAAGACACCGTGTAGAAATGCTGTTCGAACGTCGAACTGTATAGTTTCGAGATTCTCCTGGGTGATGATGGCCAAGAATACCCGGAGCGAGTCGTATCTCACTACCGGTGAGAAAGTTTCCGAATAGTCGACACCTTCCCGTTGCATAAAACCTCTGGCGCACAATCGCGCCTTGAACCTCAATACGTTCCCCTCTGTATCTCGTAAAACTTTGAAAACCCACTTTGAGTCGATTGTCTTTCCTCCTGGAATCCGCGGAGCGATCTCCCACGTCTCGTTCTTTTCCAGTGACTCGAGCTCGTCCTCAATGGCTTCCGCCCATTGTGCAGCCTCCGGACTTCACATCGCTTCTTGATATGTCGCTGGTGTGTCGTATTCCACGAAACACAGTGCGTACCGAGCTGGTGCACGCAACGAGTCTCGATTTCGCAACGTTCTTGGCGTCGCTACTTCCCGTTGTTGACCCCTGTCGTCCTCGTTGTCTGCCTCGACAACCTCGTCTGCCACCGCATCGACTGCGGCTACGTTCTCGGCACCTTCATTACCGACAGCGACTCCGTTACCGTTCTCGTCTCTCTCCTCGTCCTCGTCGTCGTCTGACAACGGGAGAATAAGCTCGACATCCTCCTGCGTCGATTTCGATCCCGTACCTCGCTCGTTAAACACCACGTGCCTCGAAACAGAGACACTGCGTGCCGCAGGGTCGAACAGCCTGTAATTAGTCGACTCGTTCTCGTACCCGACCAGAACGAGCTTAGCCCTTGGATCGAGCTTCTTCGTTCCTTGTTTCGGCACGTACGCGTACGCATCGGCTCCGAACACCCTCAGATGTCGAAGATCTGGCTTCCTGCCGGTCCACTGCTCGTACGGCGTCCGTCCTCCCTCTACTCTCGCCTCGCCAGATCGGTTAAGCAAGTAGACTGTCGTTGCGGTTGCTTCCGCCCACAGGTATCCCGGTAACTGCTTCGCCTGTAGCATAGTTCTAGCTGCTTCGACAATCGTCCGATTGTCCCTCTCCGCTCTGTCGTTTTGTTCCGGTGTATACGGCGCCGACGTCTCGAACGTGATGCCCCTCTGCTTCATGTAGCTCGTCATCCTCTCGTTTCGGAACTCGGTACCATTATCGGAGCGTAGCGTCTTCATTGTACGCCCGAATTTGTTGCTTAGCAAGCGCTCAACTTGCACGAACCGATCTTACACGTCCGACTTGTTTCGTATGAAATAAACAAACCTGAAGCCTGTAGCGTCATCTTTGAATAAGACGTAGTAATTCGCTCCCCCTAGCGAACACACGGGCAACGAACACACGTCACTGTGTATGCACTCCCCTGGCTCGTACGACGTCCTGCTGTCCTTCGCTCGAAACGGGAGTTTGTGAAGTTTACCAAACTGGCAAGCTTCACAGAAAAATTCCTCGGCATTTTTCACGCTTACTCCCTCTACCAGCCCTCGACGTACCAGTTCAACAAGCGCCCGCTTGTGGATATGGCCAAGCCTCTCGTGCCACGTTTTCAAGTCTATCGCTGTCACGTTCACTTCTCTCTTTGTCGTCGGTCTGCGGAAGAACAATCGACACAGCCCGTTCGCTTGCTTCATCCCCGTTGCTTTGGCTACACCGTTTCGCTGTACCTCAACAACACTGTTTTCGAAAACTACTCGAAAGCCCTTGCTCACACACGCTCCGATAGAGAAAAGATGTCTCTTGACAAGCGGAACGAGCAACACATTCTCGATGACTCCGGTCTCCCATTTACCGTTCACGAATTTCTCGATACGTACGTTGCCAACGCCTGCCACCGGACACTCGCTGTCGTCGCCGAGCACAACGGTCTCCCCCGTTACCGACCGCAAATCCTCAATCCAGTCGCGTCGCGAGGTAACATGTTCCGACGCCCCGCTGTCGGTTATCCAAACGTCTGCCTTATCGGCAGCCTGCAACTGTCTGATCTGCTGTACCGACGGTAGCTCCGTCTTCGCTCCGATTACCAGCACCTCGTTGCTTCTCGCGCACGTATCGACGACGAACGCACATCCGCCTGCGGCTCGACCTCCACCGTCACCGTCATTCCTGTCACTTGACTTCTTTTGCTTTCCGCACTGATTTGCATAATGCCCTTTTTCTTGACATTTCCAACACTCTATATGTTTCTTTGACTTTTTCTTTTTGTCTTTCGGTTTCACATCGCCCTTCGGACCACTTTTCGAAATTACTGCCAATGCACTCGCCGATTCTTCGTTCGTTCCAAGATTCTTCTCCTCCTCGATCAAGCGCTCTAGTAAATACGCCAGAGTTTGACGCGCCGGATCGACGTTCCCCCACGCGGTCTTGAACATTTTAAAACTCGGCGTTAAACTTGACAGAATTTTCGACACTATTCCGATTTCAGTCTTCTCTTGCCCGAGATCTTTTAGCCTACTTGCCATATTTTGGATTGCAGTCACGTGTTGCATCACTGTATCTGTCGAACTCATTTTATGCGAATAATAACGCTCTTCGAGTGTCCCGACATTCGACGCGGATTTTTGCTCGTGCATCACACCGATCTTATCCCACACATCTTTGGCTCTCGCACACGTCAACACACAATCCACTTGTTCATCTTCCATCACCGAGGTTATCATAGCCGCTGCTCTTGCGTCGTCTTTCAGCCACTGCTTCATGCGCCCCGCATTGACCCCTTCTTCGTTCTCCGGCATTAATCTCGTGCCGTCCACCACATCGAAAAGTTCCTTGGCTCTGAGCACCTTGGTTATCCTGAACTTCCATGCTTGAAAGTTTCGACCGTGGAATCGCTTGACCGCCGCGACTAATCCATCGTCCGGCATCTTCGAATTTCGGATACCCGAATGCACAGTAAAAACTCGAAAGTGCATGGAAATAAATCCTCGCCGACGTTCACGACACTCCGCGAACTTTTCGAAATATTTACCGCGACTCTAACACCCACGATGTCTCTGATTACTGCCGATTCTGTTCTGTCCGTCGCACACCTCGTGCCTTGCCCGCGCACTGTAATGGCCGACCTGACCACGACTCGCCGACACGCGGTTGCTCCGGTATTTCCGGGTTTTTTCGCGAACTCCCGATAAAACCCGAAAAATACGAGAAAATATATTCTCGCTCTCGTTTACGATCCTTCGTAAAGTATTTCGGAGTATTTATCACTGTTCTAGCTATCACGATGCTCGTGATTTCCGCCGATTATTTTCTCTCTCTCTCTCTTGCTGCCCTACTGCCTAGCTTACACGCTTCCACTACGTTCTTTTTCGCGAACCGCGCGTTTTCACCGATCCACGTTTTCCAGCAATTTATTTCAACGCGTTCACTGGGCCCATAACCTTTTAAGGCTTAGCTTCGGAATAAATGTTTGTCGCTGGAAAATGGAATGTGGAAATGTAAATAGATTGGTTCGATTGTTTTTAATGATACTTTGATGACTTTATTCATAATTGTACGTAGGTAATCGCGTGGCACCTGCTCAGCATGGCCGCTCACTCGAGATTAGTTCTACCTTCCCCCCCTCGTACACAGTACGAACGCTGTACCGCGACAAGACGCCTCGTTCGGCTGTTTTCGCGCTCGCTCGGTTTACGTGCAAGAAACGCGATGACGTACCTCAACAGTTTCCATTAAATAATCTTAAATCTTTTAGGTCATTATATCTTAAAGGTAATTTTCTTTTCATATTAAATTAATTATCTTCCTCAAAGTTACCTATTTATTGTTTATCTACTTTTCGGTTTTGAACTTTTTCAATGAGTTCGCAAACTCGATACTAATTATTCTTTTTGGTGATAAGTGTAGCCTTGGAACAAGCAATTTCTTTATCACTTGAGACTTAATGATCGCACTAATGTTATCTTCACTAGGCCACTTAACCCTAGGGCCCTCCACATGGATACCCAAAACCCGACATCATTTTTCTTGCCCTGACGTTCTGGCAATTGGGTAGTCACGTAAAAATATTGATTGCATTAGGAGGAGGGGGGGGGCTGTCTAGAGCAGTTTCGTACAGGAAAAACCTTCAGTTATAGTTTGGAAGTGACGCAGTGAACATTCTTCGAGAGCCTGAGGTTAGCGTCACCCTACACTTTTTGCGATGTTTTGCTCCGTGTAAGTATATCATTATTTCTATTGTTTTTTATCCTTCATCTTTATAAAATCAGCGTGTTATCAACAGAAATTACATTATGATTGTTTTTATACTATTCTGATTTTTTTTTACTAGAATAAAGCCATGGAGACGAGGTTGCGCGTATAAATGGCGGAGGAGGTCCGGAGAATTATGCAGGCGCAAAATAATCAAGAGGAACCTCAGGACAATGACTCGATGCGGCATCAGACCGTGAAGAAGAATTAGAGGGTTCTGATGAAAATTCTTTAGAAGTAGAATGGGGTTGTGCCCGTAACAGTGCAAACAGTATAGATGATATCCAAATTAAAATTACGTTTCACTACTTTTGCTTTTACTTTGTAAATCTTCTTTTGCCTTTTTGCTGCCTAGCTTTTCACTCTTTTTCGATGGCCAGTTTTTCGGGTGTATCCGTATTAACCCTGGTACTGCTTTTTTTCTTCCTTTTCCGGAGCTTTTTCTCGGTACTGCCTTCGAATGTGATCGTATTACATAAGGACTTACAAATGCGAACGTGGAAGGAACTGGAATGAGCACAGACTCTCTGCAAGGTGTGACCTCATCATTATCATTCGTTGTTGGCACTGGCGCAGCCAATGAAACGACTTCAGAAGTCGGTGCAAGCGGAAGATGAGCAGCAGGAATGGTTTCTTAATTATTTGTTAGAGGAACCAGTGCAGCAGCAGAAGATGAACCAGAAAGTGTAGATAGCGAAGCATTCCGTAGGATTATTTCATCCTCATCCTGCGCTGATGCTTCAGTGACCTGATTCTTTCTCTCTGTGACGTACGATCTTAAAAACTCATCATCTGTAAATATGTCACGATGAAGGGAGAAATTCCAGCCGTGGAAAACTTTTCTGTGTATTTCTTGGACTCATGGCATTTGTATAGGCATTGCCTAAGCATGCAGCCAGGTGATATATTGTTAATGGCTGTCCAGGGTAGCTGACCATCCAATTATCAGATGCAGTATTGTTATATGACTTCATCGTCTCAAATAGTATTCAGTCCACGGGTTACAGCTCCTGTGATGTATGGGGTGGAATAGTCAGCAGGTGGATTCCATTATCTTTGCCTAAATAGATAGATTCAATAGTTAAATGTGACTCGTGATTGTGAAATATAACAGGACATGGACTATCCTTGCTGCATTTCACATATTTCAGAAAGAATTTCAAGAATAATAAAAAGCTTGGACCAGTCGTCTAGCCGCTAGGGTGGAGAGCTTCTTCACTTCCCGGTGGTCCACCATCTACAATTCTTTGCTGTAAGTTTTTACGGGAAAATATCATAAAGGGCATATCATTGATAGCTCCACATAAATATAATGTGAAGCTATCAATGTTTTAGGTGGTAATCTAAAACATTGATAGCTCCACACTCCGTGACGAGCTGCCCATGCTCTCCTGACGTCACTTTATAAACTTGCTTGAGATCTCTGCACGCGACAAATTTTTTCGGTGTGTGAACTGTGGTAATATATGTTTTGTCGATATTCCGAATTTCATTCGGACGAAAATTATACCGCTCAAATGAGCTTTTTGAATTAAAAAAAAAAAAAACTGGCCCACATTGTGTTTATTGAAGGCGGTAGCACGAGACAAACTCGTGGCTTCAGGAACTCGCAGTGATATCTCTTGATGGCGATTCATGAATCCATAGAACTTTTTTGTTTTTACACGCATATCGGTAAGCAAGCTACCGAACGGTCTTAGGTATCAATTCATGATAGACTTTACTAGCCATCATTAAATAATCGGCTAATTCTTTCTTGCTTTCCATGCTTGAGAAATTGTGATTGTCGATATTTCAGAGCAACTGAAATTTCTAGTTCTTCTATAGCATTTTTTTATTTTTCTGACAAATCTTTTTAGAGTCATGACGGCTATTTCGCGAACTTTTGCTGTCACACGAATACTTTAATCGTTTACAACTTCTTTCACAGCTGACTCCACGGTTTCTTTATCGATATGCTTTCTCTTCCGAGCGCTTTGTTACTTTTCATATACTCTCGCCATACTGGATTCTGAGAGAAAAGACAACAATAATTGAGGCACACTTTATCTGGGGGATTGACTCTCCCATACAAACGTGGAACAAGTGTCACCTAACTACGTTGAGGTAAAAAAGTTATATTTAGAAATGAACTATTTGAATCCAAGTATTTTTTTGTTTTTTTGAAAATTGTAAACTACATCTATAATCACTTATATTAAAGACTTAAACACCTTTAACAACTTTTCCGATACAGTCAAAATTAAAACTTACGAAAACATCTATCTGCCGCACCAAACACCAAGACGTTCGTCGTTTGCAAAGATGCTAAGCCTGACAGATGGCACTACTTTAGATAGATTCCGGGTACCATAGAAACCTAGTGTTGCCAGTTGAAAGTAATACAATGTTCATAGAAGTTTTGTAAATGTCGTGTACCAAGTCTCCTATAAGGATCAAGTGTCCCCAGTATCCCCTATACACATACCCACATAAATAGGCTTGTTAAATTTCACCTCCAGATCTCGCAATTCGACTGCAATAAGATTTTCCGAAAAGACACTTCGACGGTGAAAATTGAGTATAGGAATCATTACCTCTGCTCCATACCATCCCTCCCACTTTATTACAAGCTTCACGTTTACACGGTTTCGCTCGCTTTCTATCACTTTGCCGAATACCGCATTGCTTATTAATTTATAGAACTTTTTCTTACTATGTGAAATGCGTGTTCCATTCGATGTATGGACGCAACTAGGGGATTGAATGAATTCCAAAATTCTGTGTATTTTCGTTACTTGAAGTCCATGACGCCTACATTGCTGAAAATTACGATAGTGTATCACGTGAGGCTTGTTTTCAT
The DNA here is from genome assembly GCA_964007375.1 of Ophion obscuratus. Taxonomy (NCBI): domain Eukaryota; kingdom Metazoa; phylum Arthropoda; class Insecta; order Hymenoptera; family Ichneumonidae; genus Ophion; species Ophion obscuratus. The sequence continues at coordinate 42,869,067 of OZ023319.1, forward strand.
AAACGGTTGCGAGCAATTTCTCTTGGTGGTTGCCAGGTGGTTTGTCGCGTGTTGTGTCGTTTGTTGGGGTGGTTTGTCGGGTTTGTCTCAAATGATGCAAAGGTTGCGGATATTCGAGATCGACTTCGAGAACGTAGCCTACAAGCAAATCCAGCTCTATGGATAAAACATAAAAATTAGACGCGTCGTCGATTCATTGAAAATCAGCACAGGGCAAAGGTTGACACATCGCCAATCCATACAAGTTGATCACATCTAAATACATCAGTTATGATGATAATTTCAATGGATAGTACGATTGAATGTGCATATCTATTCGAACATTCGCTTAAATATCCGCGTATACCTTGCCCGGTTACTAAAATCGGGAAGAATGTAGGATCGATCCCATAACTTTCAATACATGTATCACGGAAAAGATAAAAAATATCTGCTAATAACAAGACATCGGTCTTCAAATACAAAACGCTATGGTCACCCAGCCTTTGAATGGAAAATCGCTCCCAGGCATTCTTAGCGTGAGCGTAGTCGCTGTCGCTGATTGTTTCGCCGGTCAAGGAAGTGTAAACTAAGACGCACAGCGGTAAGCACGTGTCTTCCATTCTGCTGACATGGCCAATGTATTCATACGGAAAGATACGTTTTCGTGTTAGTAATAGAAAATTATGCATCGGTAGGACATCAAATTGCGAGCGTAACATTTTCAGTTTGTCTGTATTTAAAAATGATGCCAATTTTTCAAGACTTGTGGTTAGAAATTTATATGAATCGATGAAGCGTAATTTAATTTGATTTTGTGTTTCTTCGGTTGTTTGAACAGCTTTCGTGAACGAAATATATTTTTTTTTGTTATTGGAAGCACATAAGTTTTCCCTTCGAACACGGTGACTACCTTTTTTATTATAAAATTTGCGATATAGCCAGACAAATTGTGAATAACTACCGGAATGAGAAAAAAATATTTGAAATTTAGATTGCAATTCGAATGGGCCTCTGTAAGGCCCGGTCAAACGACAATGATCCCGAACTCGTGTATCGCTTTGTGCAAAATCTTTTTCACATTTGTGACACTTAATCGCGCTTTGAAACTTATGCTTCTCGTTAGATGTTAAGTGTGCCATGGGGATATTTGAAGATAAATATCTTTCACATGCAAAGCGGTACTTTTTAGTTCTTCGACGACCTATGAAATGCAATTGCTACTACGGTGTGATTCATATCTGCATAATGATTGTGATACGAGAAACCTCATGGTGTTGGTACATGTTTTGTTCATTCATTTTCGCAAGTACGCACCCACGATCGATGTATATTGTGAATGGAAGTCGCTCGTTATGATTGAAGTTTTTTAAAAATGAGCCATTCGTTGGCATGGTTCGGTAGACGGACAGCACATTCGCTGATGTGGCCACAGTCCACAGTGTGCAATTGAAATTTTTGCTCCGAATGAAAGTAGTGTAGACATCTGCGAAAACAAAAATAAATTTAGTTTCGACATAATTATTTTTATACATTGAAGTATATTAAATCCATATATATATATATATATATATATATATATATATATATACATATATATATATATTTTTGGCCATCGTGTTTATTCAACTATGAGCTGTCGAGCCTTAATAAATTCTTGATCTACGCGAAAAGTCCAACGATGTTTTGCTGCGAATCTTTTACTTAGAGTAAATTGGCGTGCTTTTCTCTCTTCCGCTCACTTACGCGAATTAGAAGAGTACTATCGTCTCCAATGGTATTGGGAGTACAAATAAGTCTCCGCTGTTTGACAAAAGATGGCCCCACCTGGAGGTTATGATTGAAATTGTCATGTGTAAAACGTCATATCGTAAGGTTGGACATCTGGCAAGACCATAACCTTGTAATATCAGCGATTTTGTATCAGCATCACAAATGTTTCTCCGTGCGAAAATGTCGAGTTTCCAGCTGAATGAGCATCATTTGCGAGAATTCTTGCGTTTGGCACGAATCTCCCTCCAATAATGGTTACAATCCCGCGTCTTCGGCCTTTCGCACTTCCGGCCTTCCGGTACGTTCTTTGTCTTCGACGTCAAACTCACCGTTCTTAAACTTTTGGGACCACTTACGACAATTCCTCTCACTTAAAGCAGCCTCACTATATGGTTCTACAAGCAATCGATGCGCCTCAGCTGCGGATGTCTTCAAATTAAGGCGTTATACGCAGTTGCAAGGCTAAAAAAGTAGTTGTTTCACGATTTTTTTCTGGAAAAGGATTTCATTTGGGAAAAACGAAAAGTATTAGGCAGTGTGGTGGCATCTTTTAGCTTTAGATTGGCAGTTTTTATTTTCAAAAATATTTATTAACATTGCTCCTGTAGGGAGTCTCCTGGAGGTCCCCGAAAAAAAAGTGTCCGGCGGTGAGCAAAGTATCTCCGGTTTGGATTATTTAAAATGAAAAAACCAAAAAGATTCTTTTAGGAGATAGATGAATCTAGGTATTGAACGAAGGAATAGTCGAAATTTTAATTTTTGACAAAGTGGTCGCTCCGGAAAGAAACAATTTCGATTTCCGACCAAATTTTTTTCGTTAAATCATTGAAAAAATAGAATTAATTATCGGAAATCTTATTCCTTCGATCAATATCTGAAGAATATATCTGACAAGGTAGTGTTAAAATTGCAGACCGATCGGTTGAGCCGTTTTTAAGAAATTGTGCTCACCGATTTAGAAAATACCGTTTTGAGAAAAACGCGTTTGAAGTTTCAACAGTCGTTCACACATATTTAAAAAAAATCAACTTACATGGAGTCATCTATTCCAGGGCCATATGATAAATCCTCTGCATCATCAGCAGCTTCCAATATTCCCATTTGGTGTCGTCTGCGAGCCATTCTTTCATTCAGAAGAGGAATCACACGGAACTAAGATATCCTGCTGTCTTTTTAATTTTCTCGCGGACGCACTGAAACTACTTTCATCGGTCTCAGCTGTTTTTATATTTAAAATATTTTTCTCTTTTCGTTCTCGATATTTGCACCTTGTCAGATGCTCTTCGTTTTCCACTACACTTGAGGGGCATTTTGAAACGTAAAACTACGAACAGAGAGTATGAACCGAACGCACGACTTTACAACGTGGCAGAGCTGTTTTAACTGACAAAATTCACTTCTGTGGTATAAGCAACGGCTAAATTTTGGTCTCAAGTATACAATAGACCTGCTGCATTAAAATGTTATGCTCCGAATACAATGAAAAGGGTCACCTCAGGTATCGCGCGCCATAACAACAGCTTCTACTCCCCGTTCTTTCGGGCGCTTACTTTGTAGCGCTCCGAGCGTTCTTGCAAATATGTGTGTATTTTCGAGGAATATTCGCTGGATCGATTTGAAATGTTTAGGGAATATACTCACATATTTGTCCATTCCGAAAATGCAATAAAAAAATCGATTTTTTGAAATTTCTAACTGCGTATAACCCGTTAAAGCAGTAAATCATGTTCCCGCCAACGATACTTATTCGGCTAAAAACTCGACATTTCCGTACGAAAAAAATTATGTGATGCTGATACAAAATCGTTAATATTTCAAGGTTATGGTCTTGCCAGATGTCCAGTCTTACGATATGACGTTTTACACCTGACAATTTCAACCATAACCTCCTGTTGGGGCTATCTTTTGTCAAACGACGGAGACTTATTTTTACTCCCAATATATACTGTGACGTGGCAGAACTTTTGGAGCGGTTATGCGGACCCGCGAAAATTTGAGCCACGTGACGATTCAGAGGCGACGGAAGGCTGGCGGGCGGGATTACCTAGATTTGAGGGTTTTGTAGGATTTTCCTCGAGCCGTCAGGCAGTTAGCCACGGGGAGGCAAGAGTTTTGTTGGCCGATTTTCAGAGTTTTTGGATTTTTCCGTCATAATACATTGATTGAAACGGCATTCCGAATTTGATTTTTTGAAAATTTGATTCAGAGTCACTGGAAACTCAACGTCTTGAAGATTTAGCACTATCGAGTAGTGGGGGGTAGTGGGGGTATGAAGATTCACGCGCACTGTTACGTTCGGCTGGGTAAAGAGCAGTGACTAGGCACCATGCGAAACATGCTTGATCACTCGATTTTACATTGAGCCCGCACACCACGGTAAAAAAAATTGGTCATTTTTTCCATTTGCTGAAATATACGTTTGTTAAGAATGCTCTCACCAATTTTTTTAAAGACATTTTTGACATTGGCGGAGATACAGCATTTTATGTGAAACCGTTCGAAGCGCACGACTGCGCCCAGTAGCAGATGTGCGGCTGTCGAACGGGTCTGCTACCTGGCGACCCTTCATTGGCCTCTATGAAGCCTAATTCTTACAATATATTTCGATTAAGATATTGTATTTGCTAGCAGTGGAGAGGTGAGAAATTCCCTTTTCCGAATTGAATAGAAACCCGTTAACCAGGCGTAGAAGAATCCGACACGAATAAGTCAGTTGATTTCCGGCAGTCGTACGGTTCGTATCTATCATTCGATTCGTATCGTGTGTAGTGATGGATAAAAAATCTCAAAGAAATGTCGGAGAACAAACGAGAAGGGGTGATAGAAAACGGAAGAAATCGGGTCCACCTAATAGATATGAAGCGGAGAGAGAAGAGCCGAGAGCTAGCACCTCTGCCAGAAAGTTGAGCAGTGGCCAACTAGATTCCGTTACAATAAATCCAAGTGCCGGATACATACTGATAAATTTAATTGCTGTTTTTACAGCAATAAGCGAGCACGTGAAATTTAAATTGTGTGGAAGTAATGTATTTAGAATTTTGCTAATCTAGTCGAAGAGGACTTGCATTTAAAATTGTGGTAAACTGCAAGTCCTGTACGCCAAAAGAAATCACGTCATGTCCGTTAATCCAAAATGTATACGAAGTTAATTATCGATTTATTTTTGCGATGCGATTGCTTGGAGTGTCATTGGCTGGAGCAGAAAAATATTGTGCTTTCATGAACTTGCCGCGCCCTATCTTTCAATCTTTCTACGAAACTATTGTGGGACAGATTCGCGATGCCACAGAATCGATAAAGACAATGTCATTAAAACTTGCTGGTGAAGAAGAATACAAGTTTTCCGCCGAAAAGTGTGGAAAAAGAGATGAATTGACAGTTTCTGATGATGGCGCTTGGCGCAAACTCGGTTTTAGTTCGTTACATGGTGTTACGACACTATTCGGTTATTACTCTAAAAAAGTTATTGATATTTGTGTTCAATCTATATACTGCAAGGTATGTGTTCTGTGGAAGAACAAAACTGATTCAAAGGAATATCTAAATTAGCTAGAAAACCACGCTAAATCCTGTGACGCAAATCACACCGGTTGTGCAGGCAAAATGGAAACTGATGCTGTGCTTGAAATGTTTCAAAGACCGGAGGAATTACACGAACGAAGTACGTAAATTATATCGGGGACGGCGATTCGAAAACGTACGACAAAATCGTGCAGGCTCTTCCGTATGATGTGAAGAAAAAAGAATGTGTCAACCATGTCCAAAAACGGATGGAAACAAGGTTGCGAAATTTTAAAAAAGGGAATAAGGGCCTCAGTGAAAGGGGAAAGATGACTGGAAAGCTCATTGTAGAATTAACTGCATTCTACGGTTTTGCAATTTGTCGGAATAGTGATTCGTTGGAAGATATGAAAAAAAGTTGTCTGGCCTACATTCTATCACAAATGTTCCACAGACGCAAGTCCCCAACATCAGTATTTCCCGGGAGGAGAAAACTCGTGGTGTTTGTGGCAGCAGGCAAATGCCAAAGGAATTTTCAACGAATACACAACGAATACACACATACATTTTCTTGCAAATGTCATTGAGGCGATAAAACCGATATACGTGGACCTTAGTACAGACGAGCTTCTTCAACGATATTTAGGCACTTTTCAACAGAATAACAACGAGTATTTGAACTTTGTTATATGGAAATTTGCCCCAAAGACATCGTGGAGCCCCATACCCACAGTTAAAACTGCCGCTAATACTGCTTCAATACTTTTTAACAATGGTCATATGGACCTCATAAATGTATTGGAGATATTAAACATAAAAATTGGTGAAACACTTTACCAATATTGTCAAAACATCAACGAGGGTTGTCTGCGTGCAAAACATTTAAAAAAATGATGAGTCTCTGGATGCTGAGGAGCTGTTGTATAGTCGAGGGATAGCGGACTTACGGTGAGAAAAAAAAACAAATAAAAAATTTACTTTGTATGTTGAATCATCCTTCAGCAAAACTTTGAAACTACGTTTTTGAACCTGGTTGACAACATATTAAAAAAACTATTCATCCGATTTGCATGCGCCAAGTTCTGTTTGTTTGATACCGAGTCGAAACCGATAATTACCGAGTTATTTCGGGTGGCCGAGAGAAGAGGGACAACTTGTATATTCTGAAAGTGTGTACTTATTAATCACGATTTATATTCCATTTCTATAGCAACTGCATGCTTGGTGCCGTGTCCTTTTTTTCGTTAGATATTTTTCTACAGACTTTACGATTTTTTCTGACGTCAACTTCTTCGACGGGATCCACGAAGCGCTCTTAACATCATTCGCATAACTTTATCCTTTCGCAAATGTCTCCGGCATTGTAGCCTTACGATGATACGTGATGTTGAATCGACATTTTTATTCCACCTTTTACCTATATATGTTGGCATAATGGTTTCTACCAATGTGCAGAATCTGCTCTAAAACTTTAGAATTTATTCCAAATCTCCAATATAAAATATTAAACCATGTTCGTGAGACGTTCGGAGACGATTGTGTGAAGTTCGAAAACATTCGTAAGACGTTCGAAGGCGTTCGATAGATGTTCGAAGACATTCGATAGATGTACAAAGACGTTCGCTTTAATCGTTGGATGGCTAAAGTTGAATGTATATTTCTTTATGCATGCAGAGACGTCGCTCTATCTCTCGTCTACATGCCTACGATCCGATCGCTCCATCTCATTCTCCCTCTCACATGCATACGTGTAATGTGATCCCTGCGTATCTCTCTTCCAGCGACACGGGTTAACCAACTTGACCCCCCCCCCCCGCCGGCGTGAGCTGCTTCAAGTTGGTTAATAATAAAATGAATGAATGACTAAATAATACATTTAATAAAATAAACAATATAAGATAAATACAAAGGAAAATGGAAATGGGTCAAATAAATATAATAAAAATAAATAAAATAACTATTAAGAATTCATTCATCGATAATCAATCGATTCCATACCCCTCCACCGCCCCCCACCCCGCATGACGTCCACACCCCCGCCGATCCCCCTCCCCGCGTGTCGTCATTTCCGTGACGTGAACCCCCGTCCGCGTGATCCCCCACACCCCTCTTAGAAGGCATGAGTTAGAACTGTCACAGCTGTACTACTCTCGTGGCCCGACTTAAATACTAGCAAGGAAAGGTTGCGAGGTCGATCTCCCCGATTTGGATTAAATTTGGCATGCTTGTAGAATGGGTAAAAATAGGCGACACGTTTCTTTTATATTTGAAAAACCCGATTTATAAGGGTTGAAACGCACCCTCGAAATTTGGGGTGTTTTTCGTTTTTTGTCGATTAAGTTTTGAGGGTACGAGATATGAAAAAAATTAAATTGCAATAATGTTAATTTTTTCGTGTACTATACATTGGAGATGAGAACAATAACGTTATGGACGAAAAATGAAAATCACCCCTATTTTCGAGGGTGCGTTTCACCCCTTAAAAATTGGATTCCGCAGATATAAAAAAATACGTGTCGCCTATTTTTACCCATTCTACAAGCATGCCAAATTTCATCGAAATCGAAGAGATAGACCTCGTAACCTCTCCTTGTAAGAGTGAGTCGAGCTACTAGGACGTCGGGTTTGAAATTTTTGCGTGAATGGAAAAACGCCCCAGGGATAAGAAACTGCTCTTGGGCACTGATTTGAAGGAATACGAAGAAAGGCGTCGAAAGGAAGAGAAAGAAAAAGAAACATCAAAAAGGCTAAGAGTGTGCCATAAAAAGAGTGCAACATACAATAAACAAGGCCGCAATCGAGGCGGAAATGGCGGAAATCGAGGAAAGATGAATAAAAGAGTTGAGGAGTCTAATAGTCACGGGGAATCTCCATCAAAAAGCGGGAAATAAGGTTAGTAGAGCAGAAATTCCAAACAACATCCCTACAGGTTCAATCCGGACGCCGGCCGCAGGGATCGACCGGATTGTGGCGTCGACGAGGAGGATTATGATGGCGGCTCCGGTAGGATGGCTCCGGTCAGTGCGTACGTGCCAGCGAGCACGTACGCATCAGCGCTTGGAAAAGAAAAAAATCCCTCCTGGTACCAGGAAAAGCGAACCTCTGACAAGTAAATTTTAGAGAGTGCATGCTATTAAGATAGTACTGAGTGATGGACCCACCATTTCGACTTGAGAAGAAGCACGGAAGGTGCTCCTTTAACCGGTCAATCCAAGGGAAAACGAGATATGGATTCAACCAGTCAAAAAAAAAACAGAGATGATGGACTAATATGTAAATCAGCATCGGCGCGCGGTCTTGAGGTTTTCGCCCAGACCGAAAAACTCAAGAAAACAGGTTTCGGAGCCACCCTGGAATGTAAGAACAACGAATGATCACGAGATGCGTCACCAAGTAGACCTCGCCAGGAAAGCACGAGAGTGCCTCCTATACCAAAATCGCTCAAATAATAAAAAAAGTTTTGGTGAGCGTTTGCTTTCGAGCTGGAAAGCGAAATGACGGTGTCAACTGGGTGGTTGAGATTGACGCCGAATCACGCAAACTGCTCGTTAAGCAAGAGAAGAGTCTTAATCGGCTGGAACTCATGTCCCGTCGATTGTTGCATCGAGTTCTCACCTTGCTGAAGTGTCAAAAACACGGAGACGTAGCAAAATTCTGCGTCGGAAATGAGGCGTGTTCGCACTGCGCCAAACAGGGTCACACCTACGAGCAATGCCCCGCGAAAGAAGAACCCCCGAAATGCGTGAATTACAGACGTTCGCGCAAGAGAAACGCCAGGCATAAGTCAAATAGTAAGGTCTCTTCCTTCCACAAGGCGAACGTAGAATAATGAGTCGGTACGATTGTTAATATGATGACTCTACATCTCAAAATTGCTTAAAGGCAAACAAATTCTCAAACTTTTTGCACGGCCAAGAATGGAAATCAGGTTCACTCCAATCTCTTCCAGTACAATCCAAAGTGTCGTATGTACTCGGGGCACTCTTTGCTCTTAACGTGGTGTTTATTGTCTTTTGCACACACTTGGGCAACGATTTGTCGGGACACGTGTCCCTCAAATGGCCTTTGGAACCGCAGTTACTCACTATGTGTCTATTGCCTCGGCATTTATAGCAGCGGGTTACGTTCAAATACTCCGCTATCTTGTAGAAAACACGTCGCGAGAACTACTTCCACTAGCTTCATCGACATCTGAACAACATAGCTGAGCCTATTCGCTTTATCCTTAAGGAGGTCATCCCGTGTGACGGCGATTTTTTTTATTTTTTTAACAAACTATTAAAACACACTACCCTTTGAACTTTTGCCATACATTTATTAACATTTTTACTGTCCCTCAGAATTTTACGAAACACAAATAATGGGTTGAATCGACTTTACACCGTTTGGAAGACACTCGTGTGTGAAAGAAGTCGGGTGACGTCTGCCATGATTCCGGAGGTTTTGCTCATCTGAGAAAGAAAAATTAAACATCAATTTAATTTGTAGACCTGAGGCTATCGCCGAAACTAGCGTAAACTAGAAATAGCGAAAATTTAATTTTTGTTTCGATTGTAAAAAGTATATTCCAAATTTCCTCATTTTCCGACTTTTTCAGCTTAAAAAAAGATGGTAGATATCAGTAATATTCTAGTTCGGGTGAGAAGTGTGCTGACTATTCCATAAAAATTTGAGCGAAGTTCGTTTAATAGTTTTTGAGATAGCAATTTTAAGAATACAATTTCGAGACAAACGCGTTTAAAAGTTCAAGTACGATGTACACAAAGAAAATGTGGATTCACCCTTAGTCTGCTATGCGGGGTCCATAAAATACGCCTTCCTCTGTCCTGTAGAAGCCACGCAAAGCTACTTCTTCTTTCCTGGCTTGTTTTACAAAATGATTCGAGCGTTGCACAGTGAGGCCAAATACCAAATACCAAAGTCAGTGGTCGGGGGTTTTCGGGGTCGCTGATTATGAATCCGAAGTCAACATTTGAAATAAAAACAAAATGGCGGATTTGACATGAACCACTTTCATAGAGCAAGTACAAAATATATACATATGTTGTATAATACGATAAAACATACAATCGGTTAATTTAAAGTTCACGCATCGTCTTCCGAAGAATAATTTGATTCACAGTCAGTTGATTCAACTTTTAAATCGCTAGAGATTCCTGTACTTGCTGGTATACGTGGCGCAACTAACAATATAACTGCTTTTGAGAGCAACGACTTTAAGTTTTTTCGAGGCAATTCGCGCAAACTTGAAATAAATGGATCGGATATTAATAATAAGCGTGAAATATTGTCTTCCATTGTTTTGACTCGGGAACACTTTCTTGCAGAATCTTCACGAAACTATTCAATGTATTTATTAGTAGACTCTTGAGCGTCTTCAGACATTTGTTCTATTGGCAATACCGATGAGTTTATTACTTCTGCGCCATGAATCAATACCTTATGTACCGAATTTGGCATGTAGAACCACGGATATAACTGCACAAAGTAGCGAGCTGTCCGTAAGTCATAATCTTGAAATGTTATGAAATCGATTTCATGGCCACTCGAAATTGTCTGCAATATGACATGGAAACGCTTAATCAAGTCCTCATCAACCCCTGTAAGAGCAGCAGAGATGCTGGAGTTTTCGAAAAATCGTCGAGCGGTATTCCCATCATTCGAGCTACCGAAATCAGGCTTTGGTTGATCGACTATTAGACCCAATTCGATACGGAAACCCTTCTGTATATTTATTTTTTGGATTCTTATTTGTTTCATTTCTTTGTCACTACGCGCTTGCTACTTTATAATTTCAAGCTTGTATGCTACATGCAAACAACATTCGAAAAACCGTATCCATGCATGCAAAGTTGATAATCCAAACTAAATGATCTTCGGATACTTCCTTTTCTAGAATTGCATCGATATTGTTCAAGTTTTTTAAAGTTGCTTTGCATAAATAGCATCGTCGAGTAGACGTATTGTGCGTCTTAGCATTACAAACTTTACCGTCTACCATGGTGAAAGCAAGTAGGAAAGAGACTCTTATTTCTTCTCCATCTATGATCTTTTCGAAAGGGACAAGATTGTTCTCTTGCTGCTTAATATAATCCATTTCCACACGAGTGGCTTCAGGACTCGTGAAAAAATTGGATCCTAATTGGTCTACAAAAGCGAGGAGATGACGGTCTCGGATTTTTCCATACAACAAGTTTAGAGTTTGTTTCTAAGTCCTCTGATACAAGCTGCAGTGGAACGATTGAGGTAAAACAAATATTGCCATCGGACTTGCTTCTATCATCGTTGGTGAACTTTTGCTTGTACGTACTTTGGCCAGAAGTGCCAATGCAGCCCAACTTACAAATTAAATTCAATTTGCTAACATTTTCAGGAGACATACTTTTGACAACATCCATTTGTGTTAATAATATTCTATCAGCTGTATGATTCAGCAAAGCCTGCAATTTTACCTCTGCACTACATTCATTGACAGAAATACCTGACTTAGACGGATAACATTTGAGCTTCACTTGATGTGGCAATTTATAGGGTGGAAATAAATTACAGCTGTTCTCTTTGCTTCTATTACAAAGCCCCTGATATTGTAATTTCGCTCATTTTAGTTCCACTATGAGCGACACAGCAGCATCAACAGATAAAGTCATTTCTTAAATCGCATCTATGGACTCCTTATACTTCTTAGGTTTAGATGACCTCCCCAATCCCACATCACGGACAATTTCCGCGGCATTTGTTTTCCCAGATGAACGAAGGCTCATTTGAGTTGCATACGTAAATTTGTCAGTCCTCCTTTGTTTTGTCCGGTCACTAGACTTTGCAAATTCTGAAGAAGGCCCACCCAAATTGTGGGATTTTCTGGAGATTGTTTAGTTTCTTCGAAAGAAACAAACACGCTCAACGATTCAGAATATTTTTGTAGAAATATACCTTCAGTTCTTGATGCTTGCTGCCACTTTTTATGCAAGTCATGCAACAACTTGCGAAGGGCAGGTTTTGCATTGTCTGATAGAGCAAAGGGGCGTTGCAATTTAGCAGACATAACATTTTCGATCAATGCATATGTTTCAGTCGCTTTGTCATTCAAATGACCTTTCAATATCGAAAAAATGTCCTCTTCTGTCAGGCCACATGCTTCACGTTCATTAGCGACAGATTCTAAAATTGGAAAATATAAATAATCTCTATATCAATTAAAACATCTGATTGGCTGGTGCAGCTATCCGGAACGATGACTGCAACTGTATAAGGAATACCTGAGACACGAGAGCTTCAGTATCGGAGCTCTCAGCCCTGATGATGCAGACTGTAACGTTTGCGAAACGTCGGCACAACGCTGATCCTCAACACGGCCTCCATCCGGAAGCCACATACTCTTCTCATTACATAAAGAGCCGTGAAAGCCTTAAAACTGAAATCTCTATATAGATGGATAATTCCATATTCAACCTCTTTCCTATTATGTATTTCAAAATATTATTTGAAAAGAAAAACAGGACATTTATAAAAGTGAACTACGTGTCATAGAATTTAATGAAACGAAGACCGCAAACAAATTCAAGAAGAAGAGCAAAACATTTCGGGTCGTTATTGTCCGAAATTCAGAAAACTGTTTTACATTGCAAAAACTAGCACCAATGACGCAGTGGCAGCTAAAGGCAGCAAGTTAATTTTTTTCATTCAATAAAAGTTGCATCTACAACATGCGATCGGTTAAGTCGCAGAACTCTATAGAACTTTTAAACTTTTCTCTGTGTTTAAAATGTTTCGTTGTAATCTTCCGTTCATTTTTGTACAAATGATTTGTTTATTGTTATCGCATAAACTATTATTGTTAATTTTGTGTTACGTAATGATTTTCTACATGCAGCTGCTGATTCCATTTAAAAAAAATTGAAATCGATTGATTTTTAGAGATTTGGCGTCCTCTTGAATATAGCGTTTAAATATTTGCTTACTGTACGACGCGTCTAGCTCGATTAAGAGCCCCCTCTCAACTGTCCCATAGTAGTAAGTATAATGGAGAGGGCGCGCTGAAGCCTGCAATCCGACCTTCGGACCTTTACCTAACCTAACCCACGACTACAAATTACAGAAACGTAAACTCTACTTTTCGAGTTTTGGCCAGATTTTTGGGATTTGGCCCCACTGTGCGTCGCTCGGAGCGGTCCATTATTGTGCTTATTCTTCAGAATTTGTACTGATCCTTCATTGAAATCATTGTATTACATGCTGCTTGAACTCCAAGTCAAGAGTAAACCGACTGTTACTGTAGCGTTTTATTTGTCATAGCAAGGGATTTCTAGAAAATTCAGCGACCCTCTAAATGAACATTACACAGAAAGGTCCTAGGTAGCAGCCGATTCATTACAACAGGACCCGATGCTCTGCCCCGCCGGGCACTCGTTCGCACGAGCCAAACACTTGCTCTGTTCTACCTTTGTAAAATTCCAGGGACTCGAATATGGCAAAATCATTACACCGACATCTTCTAGGAATGTTATAGAAACAATACGTGCAATTTTTTTCCATTTCTTGCGCCTGTGTAGAATGCTCGAATTCGAAGTGGAAAATTCGGAAAAGTGCGAAGAGGTCCGTTGAAGGGGAACGAAAGAAAAATGTCACTGCACGGGTTTTTATTTTTAAAAAACTGCATGAACGAAGATTTATTCGTGTATAACAAAATAAGAATAATACGAAATAAAATAAACTTGTTCGCTCGCGGTCGCGGTTCGGTCGCGGACGTGCTATAACGGCGGCGTAGACTGGCGAACGCGGGCCGCGTGACGAGACGGCGAGACAGAAGAAGTGCCCGAAATAAAAGAATACGCGTTAACGAAGAGGCTCGAATGAACGAAACACAGCACAGAACGCATACTTCGAAATAAACGGGGGTAAATAGGTTTACGTCTTGATATTAGAACCGAATCAGAAGGAAGCCGAATTAAATTATCTAACGGACCGAAGCGTTACGTAAGAGAGAAGGTTTCGAAGATGAAGCGTTGCATTACGAAAAAGTTTAGAAGTCCTTAATGTCAAAGAGTACCTTATAATCGAGAATGGCACCGAACTTATATTTTTAAGCAAACCGTGCGTAAATCGGTTCATTCTCGACACTCGCACCAATACCGAACCGAAGAGAGATCGAAAAAAAGCGTGCTGTAGGAAGTTTCGTACTGACAAAGAAGAAGGAAGCTGGAAGGAGCGGCACTGCGTGGCCGAGGAAGCAAGCTGAATCGCCCGGGCTCGCGGAGTTTCAGGAAAAGATCGATCGGCCTCTCGTGAAAGCTCCCGAACTACGGACTTCTCTGAACACGAGGTCCTGTTCAGAAAACTCCGTAGTCGTCGAGAGGTCGTCGGGTCGAATCAAAACCGCATGGTTCGGAGGTCGAAAATGCCGTAAGGTGACGGGCCGTCTGTTGGAGCTTGCGCTCCATCGGAAGAGCCGATTCAACCTTTTCCTTTTTCCACCGCCGGCGCGTATGTTCGACGATTAGCATCCTTGAGGCGTCCGTTGGACTTATCCAGTTTTATCTACAACAAATCTGTGGAGTGTCAACGCTTATGTCTCTCCGCATGCTCCTTTCGTATCGTAGACCCGTATTTGTACACTTTCTTGAGCAGGCTGTTGTTGCTTGGTGATCCTGTTGCTGCCTTGAAAAGAAAAACCGTTCGTAAGAGATCTCAGATTTTCCACACATTCGTCGTTCTCGCATTTCTCCCTGCAGGGATTACTTTCTTTTTCGGCTTCTTCCTTCTCGGCCGCCTGCTTCAGGACAGATAATGTCTTGTGTATTTAACGTGCAGTACCTAGTCGTCGGCCCTAACTGTAGAAGCCCCACGGGTGCGGGATCTGGACAACACCCAATCAACGCGGCCCAGAAAATGTATCTATCGATTCGCTCCCGGGATACAAGACCCAGGTGCAACTACCGGTCGAGCCGAGTGACTTCCGAACACTAGCAGCTGAGCAGGCTGCTCCCCGAGCTGATGGTACGCAGCTCACCCGTCGGAACCACTAACTCGTCGGAACCCTGGCCAGCATGCGATCTATTCACTGCCACCGCGAGTCCAACCTCCCTCGGCTGGGCCCTGCGACGCGCCGGTGGTCCCCCAGCCCCCATGGTACCAGTTTAGATCACTAGTGGGATATCGTGGCATATAATCGCGCCACTCCCCTTGACGGGTCCTGCCCCGTCAGTCGTGGTCGGCCAGCTGGATCGGCGATGTCACCACGTACCGAGGCCCTCCACAGTCCACATCCCGAATGAGGTAGCCCACGGCATCCCCTGCCGCATCCGCACACATGCACACACTCACAGACTGGCCGGCGCACCCATTCATTTCATACGCACTACACTCAGCCATCCTTCATACGTACACTCACTCGCCACTAGACCCATACTCTTTCGCTCACACATTCTCTCTTCTCCTTTCAAATACAATATTCGCATACACACACAAACGCTCAAACCTCTCCTTGCACACTAGCACACCACTTACATCCACATACCTCTCCCCATTCACTCTTACATCCCAGGCATCCATATCGCTTTCATTTCAGTACACCAGGCATTCACACAGAACACGCTTCCAATCCTTATGCACTTCTCCACACGCACAACTTTCACTCTCAGCCAGTCCCTTTTTATACAAAAAACTCATTCATGCTGCCGTGGCGGGTGAGCAGGAAACCCACACTCTTGCCGATGTCGAACCATTGACTCTCACTCGCAAACCTTACATTCCTAGTCCATTCATACCTCGCTCGTCCTTTCTCGCTCTTATTCCATCTTCTCTGACATACTTCAGTCACCTTCTCATTCAGCAGTCTCATGCACTCGTTCACCCTCATCCCACGCACTTCATCCTCAGTCACTGGTTAATTCTCATCCAATCCCAGATCATTCTTAAATCTGAAAAAGACATTCCTCCGAACACACTCCAGGTCCCACGGCAGGTTACCCATGAGGACCTGCATAGCCGCCGTCGAGACCGTCCTGCACGTACACAGACCCACTCTTTAACATTTATTCACAGCCTCTCTTCCATACGCAAACTTTCAAACACCACACCACACATTCGTACCAAACAACACACACGCCACAAACAAAACCTTATGCAACACTTTTACCGCGCTTCTTTGCAACCCCCATTCTGCTTCGAGATATTAGTATTATTTCCCTTTCATTTAAATCGTGATTTGCAAGTTTTCACTCAAACCCGCCTGGGGTCACCATTAAAATGTTCTTTGGACAATCAATATAAAATGGACCATTCTGCATGATGCATCCGAAAAAGCCCTACGTGATGTTATAGCATGATTAAATAGAAAGCAAGACACGAAAATTGCGGGGTGCCCCGGGCCTAGGCCGCGGCTAGTGCGAAAACGAACATTACTGAAGGGGGCGACATATGCGCCGCCACCGAAAGTAATGAGCTGACCATAGCTCGGAAGTGCGACTAATCTAATCTCGAAGATGCTCGAAAATACTAATCTCGAAGATGTTGAAAACGGCATCGCGTGGGCGATCGTCTTATCGTGGGGAGATCAAGGAAAAATGCGAACCTCGGAGTTGAGCAAGGCTGAGCTAAGCGGAGTTCAACATGGAGTTGGACTCGAGGTGGCAGGCATCGCAAAACAAGTTGGCGCATAGATTCGGCAACCCGGGCGTGGGAGCTTGCGGTCACACTCTGAAGGAAAAACGCTGCGGACACTCACTCCTTGAGGTCATGGCAAAAATAGCCTACTTCTCGAAAAGCGGAAGGAATGTATGGTGTAGAGGTTCAGGTAATCTCTAGAGCAACGCAATAGTAGATGCAAACATAGAACTTGTACTTAATTAAATTGGTGGCTTATCGCCATTCCTCATAGTCATATTCACGGATTTCCGCGCAGCTGGTGAACGCAGGCGACATGGTCGAAAAATTTAAGCGTTTGCATTGGGTTACATCTGAAACCGTATTATTGAGGGCTTACATTTGGCACCGTATGAGCAAGGATTGAGTTTTATTAACAAGGTATTAACTTCAAATAACGCCAGCGACCTACCCAACTCCACATTTACGTGGAGTGGCCATTCGGGATACATTGGTGATGAGCGGGCTACTCGAATGTGAATCAGCAGTTGTGAACTTAGATGAAAATGTTGGTCCCAGCACAGACTCGGTCCCCTATAAAAAGACTCGATGGAAAATCGTGTACTTTGCTAATTTCAGCAATCTCCCGCCACTATCCGATGTCATGACGTATTTTACTGGGGTTCAATGTGCTCCAATTAGAAGCAAATAAAATACAAGAATCTGATCTTCCAGTAGCCATTTCCAATGTGGACGCTCTACGCATTGCGTGCAACAAGACCGCTAGCGGTATTGTAACATAGGCACTGGTGCCTATTTTGGTGAACAAAAGGTGCACACCATCCGGGAATTTTTCCCACCCGTGTCACCCGCCTCGTTGAAGTGCCATCCCACATTATTTATCTTCCAATCACGAGCCCAACAATAGACTTAATACAGCTTCAAGTAGTGCATCAGGACGAGGATGACTAAATGCCCGCGGTAAAATATATCTGCATATAAAGTCGTGCTGGGTATATGAGGCATTCCACGTCACTTCAGCAAGTAAAAAAAATCCACAAACAATTTTGAAAAATCGAGTTACTTTATTGAAAAATATTCACCGAGTGTCGACATTTAAAAAAAAATCTGACGTTTTTTTCTCGCTGATTACCATTTTTAAATATTTTTCCATTCAAATGGCTGTATCTTTGGCAGGATTTGACGTATTTACATTCGTAAAAAACGAAAATGTGCGTCTTTTTCTAGCCTTTCAGAAAAAACTTAATTTAGATTTTATTGAGCAAGTCGAACGTCCGTTTCAGGGCAACATATGCAAAAATATTTTTATGCTCAAGGAAAGACACTCGTTATTGTATTTGAAGAATTTCCCCGAATTGTGAATACGAAAAACGGATTTTTGGTATTTTTAATATTATGGGATTCCTAAACACCGTGAAGTAACAGCTATTTTTTTAATTTATTTTTTATTAATATTTGATTGAAGAGTGTGGAGCACTCACTGTATGTTTACCAGGTTTTTGAAATACATATGACATATATGTCGTATGTATTGGAGCCTTGGAGTGCTCCGCACTCTTCAATCGAATATTAATTAAAAAATTTTAAAAATAAAAATAGCTGTTACTTCACGGTATTTAGGAATCCTATAATATAAAAAATACAAACAATCCGTTTTTCGTATTCACAATTCGGGGACATTTAAAAAAAATAACGAGTGTCTTTCCTTGAGAAAAAAAATATTTTTGCATATTTTTCCCTGAAACGGACGTTCGACTTGCTTAATAAAATCTAAATTATTTTTTTTTCTGGAAGGCTATAAAAAGACGTACATTTTTGTTTTTTACGAATGTAAATACGTCAAATCCTGCCAAAGATACAGCCATTTGAATGGAAAAATGTTAAAAAATGGTAATGAACGAGAAAAAACGTCAACATTTTTTTAAAATTTCGACACTCGGGGAATATTTTTCATTAAAGTGACTCGATTTTTCAAAATTATTTGTGGGTTTTTTTACTGGCTGAAGTGACGTGAATGCCTCATATGTATTTTAAATTCATTTTTTTCGTTACAAATTGGCCCTCATTTGTTTATAAAAATAAGAATTGTCAATGCATCGTGTGTACTCCTTTAGAGAATCTATCTAAGAAGCTATACTTAAAAATCAGGTCAAACTTATTTAGAATCTATCGTCCACAGGTCGGAATTTAAGGCGGTATTTCCGTTTAAAAACTTCAAAAATTCAATTTTTTGTTGCATTTTCTTATAGTTTGGGGTTCTGAGAATGCGTCTCGGAAATATTAATTTTTAATTCGTAGAACTCTCATAGTTACAGACGCTTAAAGGCTGCGGTGCGTTGGGGCGCGGCAGGTAGCCATCCCCTTGACCGTTGTACCGCAACCGTTGTGTCCATTGTATACCGGCCTGGGGGTTTTCCCTATCCCTTGCCCCTCTTGCAGTCCAATACCAAACGTACCCTTACTAATAGTCAGTTTACTTTTGAGCTCTGAACGAAGTAGATATGCGTATTCGAAAAATTAATCGAAAAGGCAAGCGAGGGGGCCGTACATGGGAATCAAAATTGGCCCTAACGCAAAACAATACGCAGAGTGTCGGGACAACAAGCGTATACAACCTTCCAACAGACAGACGTCTACCGCATCTAAAGAGGCGCGGACCGCCAGAAGAGAAGCGAGTACGGCTCAAAATTCTTTTTTTGAAGCTGAGGAAGGTGGTCTGTATGGTCCCGGTATAGCTGATTAAGGGTAAGTTACTCAAATCAGTTGTTATCCACCCTAAGTTCAGCCGTATCAGTGCTAAATGTATGGCAAACTTTATACGCGTTTTTCTCGAAACGACATTCTTCAAGTCGGGCGCACGTTTTTCTAAAAAAAACTATTGGACCGATTGACTTCAGGTTTTGCACACATTTCGAGAGAACGTTCACCTATAGTCTGAACTAGAATGATACAGATAGCTTGAATATTTTGGCCCCGCTCTCATGTTTTGGTTGACAATTGGCCGGGAAAATTGAACCTTAATTTTCAAACAGCTGCGCTTTCGATAAAATATCGTAGATAGTTCCACTTTAGACATATAGATTTTTTAAAAATTGTTCTTCTGTTTCAGACGACTAGGATCGCTGCAACCCGTGCGCCCGATTGGACGAGCGTCTCACACCACGGCCTGCATAACAGTGTATAACTCGTATAGATTTCAATAAAGTATTTCATAAAGATTTGTGTTGCTAGTTGAAACTAGTCTTAATATGTGCAAAAAAAACTCCGTAACTGTAAGTTTGATAGTTTTCGCAAAATTATTTCCTAAAAATTACTTAAAAAACAACCTTCTAGACGGTAATGCCGCCTTACGCTCTCTTTTGAATTCTGAGTGTGCCCATGGAGACATTTTGATAGTAGGTCTTCAGTTGTTAGATTGTTGTATATTTTTTGTACAACGTGCTATGTCCGCAATATTTTTTTTCGCAAATCGATGCACCGAACGAACGATCGAGGCAGCGTGTGCGAAACGGCATTCCAAATCGTTCACCACCCTCCTTGCGAAAGAATGATACTTTTGCCAAAAAGGCTCTTTGAGACGTATCCTGACCAAGCACTCTCAACGACCAGATTCGAGATCCAAGCGAAGTTACCAGGAAACAGTCAGTCCTCAGTTGGCTTTTGAGTGGTTCGGTCCTAGGGTGCGACCGAAAGCCTGTATTTCAAATTCAATACCAACCCAATAAATATATTATATTTTATAATTTTAGTATCGATGCAGAAGCAAATCTGAGCATTGTACCCGAATTTGCCGAAGATTATCGGAAATTTGTTGTGAATGCCAAGCATGAACTAATTCTCACGAGATAGAAAACTGATGATATTGCCAATATACAAACCACTCTCGAAGTCTATAAACTTGTAGTACAAACTTGTATTGCATAAAACCGATGGCTTATATGGGATGACCACGATATGTCATGGTCGCGCTGTAGACGGGATGAAAAATAATAAAACGCGGAATGCACGCAACTTTGATCATTGTAACACGAGCCGCATCAAGCTATACCTAAATCCCCAATGCTGCCCGTATGGAAAACTGAACTCAAATGTCGATTCAAATCGGTATGCTCTACTCTATGCCATGTACACAAACTTCCAATACCCTTATCGCAAATGAACTGAACCACGACTAAGACGTAGTTTTTAGAAAAAACCCTCGCCACCATTAACTGCTCAAAGCAGAATGATTATCTCAAGTCTGGCTCCGTTGATGTGCGTCTCCAATTTGAATAGAAAAATAATATTCCACCGCAAACTTCTAAATCGTTTGATCCTCCATGATCGGATTGTCGAATACAGTCCGCTCACAACTCAATATTTTAAATACTTTTTCCAACAATTTCAGTTGATTGTATCAGAGAAAATGGACGTTTCTACATGGGCAAAATGAACCGAACTAAAAATGGTTACAATTGCCAGTCATGGAATACTCAAGTCCCACATAGTCACGACAAGCCACCCAATGTATTTCGTCAAATACGTGAGGGGGAAAACTATTGCCGGAACGCCGGAGGAGATGAACCGATGCCTTGGTGTTTTACTATGGATCCTCGCGTGCGATGGCAGCACTGTGATATCCCGATATGTGGTTTGTTACTTTAACTATTATTTATTAACAACTGTTTGGTATATAATGTTCAAAACAAACGGTGATTTTGAAGTGCAAACATATTATTCTATTACGGCACTATCATAGCTGACAGATTTTTGTTCCTTTCTGTGAAAAGTTGGATTTCCCGTGTTCGAAGAAAAATTCTGCTTGTGTAAAATGAATTATCGTATGCTTACAGGACAAATAGATCGAACTTATATACTTTACCAGTTTTTTTTTGTTTCGTCAACGCTCTGCGAACTTTGTTATTCGAGACTATGAAACAGTCACACGGTAACGAAATTGAAGCAACTAAAAACGTAGTTGCATTCCCTTCTCTTAGTATTATTCTTATTGTTGGAACATGCTTGAGCGTGTTTTCGAGATATTTAGGGCAGTTACGGCACCTATTCGTTGTTATAGAAAAATGTCACCTAGTAATAGAATGTAGAAGGCCGCTTTTTCCGTGAAGACGAGGCGCGAAAATTCGGGAAGCCAAGTTCTCTGTAGAATATGAAAATCATTTTCCTTCCAAACAAAATGATAACAGTATAAAAGAAGAGGGTTAGGGTCGTTTACTATGTGACAGGAAGAAAATAAGCCCGGGGTAACTGTCGATTGTTGACGTCAATGACTCGACTCTTTAGGCCTAAAGCAGGTATCATTGCGATAGATTCAAGACTTTCGAATAAATCCTCATACGAGATATTTCTCGAAGCCACACCGCACGCACTAGAATTATCGGCGCGAGACCCGGTCCGATCAAGCTCGATGTGGCACCCACCCGCGTAATTGTATGCGACGGAAGGTCTGCCTTTGAGGAATTCGGTCACCAATAGGTTTCTAATTATTGCAACTAATACTCTCATCTCGGTTATTGTAATGAAAAGTTAGTAACTGGAAAAAAAGAATGAACTCCGATCTCGCATACCGGTCACAGTGGTTGTTGTTCGCTGGAGGCCGTGAAATCAGATAATAATGAATTTAATTGGCAAATACCATGATTTGAAGCTCTTGAGTTTTACCATCTTGTGGATCACCTCGAGCCGCATAAAAACATTAGGGGGTCAAAGTCCTTCAAGGTCGTTCAAGGACACCTATTAAAATGAAATACAAATCAAAATATCTCGGATCACTACCAAATATTTAGAAGTGATCCGAGATATTTAGATTCGTATCGCCGATACTGACCTTAAATAACCTTAAGCGACTTTGACCCCCGAATGTTTTTTATGCGGCTTGAGGTGCTCCACAAGATCGTTAAAAAAATGTACCATTACCTTTATAAAAGTGGAGGTGACCTTTACTGTGCCTCAGCGCCTCCACCGAAGAAAAATAATTGGTCGCATTTGATGGCCCCCTTCACACCGTACAACTTTTGTCTGGAATATTTTTTTGTGCCGTCGATAATTACCGACTTATTCCGGGTAACAGAGATAAGACCCTGTATATTGACTTTATAGATAGTCCGTAGCGAATTTCCGATATATATCGTTCGCAATTGTTTCTCCGCTCACACATACGTCAACCATATGAAGTGTCGTATATTGAGCGAAAACTGAAACTTGTGTCCACAATTGGAAAAATATCCATCGAGATCCGTGACGCATAGGAAGTTTTATTAAATTTTGAACATGGAAGAACAAAACGTTTATTTTCGATGCTCTTCGCTTTTTTACTTCCGGAAAGGCAAAAACGCGTCGCAAACTCTAAAAAAGATATGCGTCGTGTACGGAGTGAATGCCGTAAGCGAAAGTATATCTCGGAAGATGTTAGTGAAATTTCGGTATTTCGATCTTCAAGTTGCTCCTCTCTCCTGTCGGTCAGTCCCTACTGATGTTAAAATGAAATCAAAGCTTTTATCGACTCCGACCGGCATTTGACGACTACAGAGATTGGACATTACCTCAACATTGACCAATAAATTGTTTCGAGACATTTGCGGAAGCTTGGGATGGTAAACGAGTTTGACGTTTGGTTGCCGCACGAACTGACCGAAAAGAATTGAATGGACCGAATGTTGGCTTGCGATTCGCTGTCCAAATGCCATCAGAATGAACCATTGTTAAAGCGAATTATTACTAGCGATGGAAATTGAATTGTCTACAACAATGTCAGTCGGAAAAGATCGTGGTCGAAGCGCGGAGGGGCTGCTCAGGCGGCTGAAATGGCTGGATTGTCATCCGAAGAAGGTCATGCTCTGTGTCTCATAGGGTTGGAAAGGAATCGGCTATCATCGGCAAAAACAAAGGACGTTGTGTAGCGCCAGGACCACGCTCTAGAACACACGTTTCTGTGGTGACCCGGAAAAAGTGATTAGAGCTTGGGTGGGAGGTTTTGCAGCCTCCACCGTATCGTCTCGACCTTCAGACTATCACTTGTTCGAAGCGCTACAGAAAAATTTGAATAATAAAACGTTCAGTTCCCTGGGTGTCCTCGAAAACCACGTGGATGATTTCTTGGCCCAAACATCTCAGGACTTCTATGAAAGAGGGATAATAAAGCTCGTAGAGAGATAGCAGGAAATTATTGAACAGGATGAAACATATTCAGTTGATTAAAATAGCTTCCTTTAATAAATAATTTGCGTTCGAAATTTACTAGATTTTCGCTACGGAATTATGCATAGATCCACGAAATATACAGGGTGGACTATTAAACGTGACCACCCTAAATATCTCCGTTGCCTTAGAGCGACGAAAAATGTTAGGAGGTAACTTGTTTGATTTCGAAGGGCTAATATAGTGGTGAAATATTCATTTTTGACGAGGTCATAGTTTTTGCGTTCACAAGATCATCAATGGTTTTTCAAATGGGAACATGTTTTTTTTTTTAATTAAGGCGTCGTAGCTGATATTCAGACGAATTAAACGACTCATGATATCATGATCTTAAAATTATTTTTCACCAAAATACACGTGTAAAAACAGGAAATCGTGATGGTATTGACAATAAGAATATCCGAATAATGTAATTGAATTTTTTGGGCAGAAAATGTATTGTAACACATGTGAGAAGTGATGGCCGTTAACCTCGACACATTTTTGAAGACGTCGGATGAATGATTCTCTTCACCTTCGAATAGTGTCTGGTGTGATAGCGGCGCAGGTTATTCAACGGATACAATAATGCCAATAGTCGAAGATGTTTCTGATGTTTGTAAACATTGGTATTGCTACGTAGTAAAACTGTAGTAGAGTGAAGAATGTTTACCATCTACCAATATTAGATTCACGAGACAAGTGTATCCATCCAAAGTAACATGTAATAACCGTAGCGAAAATGATATTGTACAGTCGAGCAGAGAAGGTGAAAATGATTCTGATTTATGGCGAGACCGGCAGAAACTCTGTGCAAGCGCAGGAACTTTATGGACAACGTTAGTCGGACAGAAATCATCCTAGCCGTCGATGTTTCGATCGAAGTATTCATTTATTCCGTGAAACGGGCAGTGTCAATCCACTCAAAAGGAAGCGTCGCAAGACTAAAACTAACGAAGAAGCAAAGATTGCCGTTCTGGCTGCCGTAGTTCACGATCCGCAATTAAGTAGTCGGCAAATTGAGCGCTATTCCGGAATTTCCAAGACGAGTGTTTTAAGAATATTAAGACGTCATAAATTTCACCCGTACCATATTTCCTTGCATCAAGAACTTCATGGTGCCGATTTTGGAAATATGGTTCAATTCTGTGAATGGGCTCTGCGCTAGTTACAAGTGAATTCGATTTTTTTCGACGACGCTTTCTTTACTGACGAATCAACTTTTACTAACCGTGGACAGTTGAATACGCATAACATGCATTATTGGTCAATAGAAAATCCGAAATGGCTCTGGCAAATTGTCACGGAAATACGTCGATTTTTAAATCAACAGTTTGAGAGAATTGCTACAAGATGTCCCGTTAGCACAGCGCTGCCGAATGTGGCATCAACATGATGACTGTGAGGCTCATTGGGCAGTTATAGCTCGCGAAGTGTTAAACCGCAAATTTCCCGGACGCCGGATTGGGAGAGATGCAGTAATCCCTTGGCTTGCTCGTTCGACGGATTTTACGTCACTTGATTTCTTCCTATGGGGAGCTATAGAGGATCGTATTTACCATGATGTTCCGACGACGCCGGCGAACATGCGAGAACGAATTACAAGAGCCTGCGCCGCTACCTCACCAGAAACTATTCGAAGGTCAAGAAAATCATTCAGCCGACGTCTTAAAAAAATTTGTCGATGTTAATGGCCTTCACTTCGAACATTTGTTACAATAAATTTTCTGCACAACAACTCAATTACATTATTCGGATATTCTTATTGTCAATACCATCACGATTTCCCGTTTTTATGCGTGTATTTTGATGAAAAATCATTTTAAGGTCAGAATATCATAGGTCGTTGGATTCGTCTGAATATCAGCTACAACGTCTCGATAAAAAAAAAACATGTTCCCCTTTGAAAAACCATAGATGGCCTTGAGAACGCAAAAACTATGACCTTTACAAAAATGCTTATTCACCACTGTATCAGCTCTTCGAAATCAAAGAAATTACCTCCTGACTTTTTTTTCGTTACTGTAAAGGTAACGGAGATATTTGAGGCGGTCACGTTAAATGGTTCATCCTCTATACATAACAATATATGCATATATTTCTTTATTTATTTTATTTTATTATTTGATCGACCCTCCCCTCCTCCCGTAATAAATCGCCGACCCGACCTAGTAAGACCATTGCCTCGTTCGATATTTGCTATGGCCAAGTAACATAATAGGAACTGTTCCAGCGGCAAACCCACACTCGAGAAACCTTCCAGCGCCCTCTTACTTACAACAATTTAGGTGAAAACTAAAATTGGGTCATTACCGTCAAAATACGGTACAGGTTCCCTTTTTCCACCCAGAAGAAAGTCTTGTCGTTCTCCTCTTTTACGGACGAACACTCGCGACGATTGAGAAACGTAAACAACCCCAGGTCGGTGGAAATCGGTAGAAACCTCCGATTACGCACCTTTGCACGCAACGATTATCCGTTTAATTAGTTACAAATATTGGAGCTCCCGAACCGATTACGGAAGTTATTCGGGTACATACGAGGGGGTAACAAGAAATATCTTCAACAGACAGGGACTGTCAAACTGCTCATACGCGGAACTCCGAAAGCCCGCACTCACATTAGAAGCGCACGAACATCACGACGCAATATTTTCTCACACACGCTTCCCTGGTAAACACGCACTGGCCAGGCGGTTGCCGAGATGCACGAGCATGTGGTCGTGAGTATGACAATAACACGTGAAATCTCGATGAAAAGTGGTAAGTGAGGCTCCCGAAAAAAAATTGACCGATAGATCTATGACGAGCCTGCGTGGCTCTGGTTGCTTGATTTTAAGGCGTCTGGCCAACTTGGCCGATCGAAAAATGGGTATTTAAAAAAAAATAATAAACTCGAAAGTATGGACCGGAATATTTTTTATTTTTTACACAACGTCAGAAAAGGCTTTAAGAATAACGTTAATACATTTTCGTTCAAAATATTTAAAAATGGCGCCGTTATGCACATTGCTGCGGAGGCCCTCCGCACGATACGTGCGGTCGTTGTCCCAGCTGTTACCCGGTCATGTCACATCTGAAAAAAACAGCTCATTCGTGAGTAGTGTCGCTACAATGTAGGGTAGCGGTTTTTTTTCGACCAGTAAAAAAATTATGGTGAGCCGAAGAAAAAAATTTGTATTTTTCACTGAAATTATGGCTCACTATAATTTTTGTAATGGTCGAAAAAAACCGCTACGGTACATTGTAGCGACACTACTCACGAATGAGCTGATTTTTTTTTTCTTTCAGATGTGACATGACCGGGTAACAGCTGGGACAACGACCGCGCGTATCGTGCGGAGGGCATCCGCGGCAATATGCATAACGGCGCCATTTTTTAAATATTTTGAACGGAAAGTTATTAAGGTTATTCTTAAAGACCCTTCTGACGTTGTGCAAAAAAATAAAAATATTCCGGCTCATACTTTCGAGTTTATTATTTTTTTTTAGTATACCCATTTTTGGTCGGCCAAGGTGGCCAGACGCCTTAATACTAAAATAATGACAGGAATGATACGCGAACGGAGTCCTTGAGACATCCGTGAACGATCTGAACAAAAGAAAACAAGCTCCAGCTGACAATGAATACGTCGTATGCCGGTCTCCGACCGGCACTATAAAACGCCTTTGGTCACAATATTAAAAATGAACTTTTACCGATCATTCCTTAATAGAATGGATTATACTGAAGTCGATTTTTAAAAATGACGCAGTCATTTGCGTTACATAATCCACCCAGAAAACAACTCTACCTGACCACGAATATGTTGTATGTCAATCTTCTATCGGCACTATCAAACAGATTTTATCATATCTCGAGGATGAGTTTTTCACGAAAACTTCGAGATTAATTAATAAAATGATTTATTTCCGAATCATCACTTAAAATGACACGATTACTTGGCTAAACTAATCCGATAAGAGCCGCGAAAAGAAAACAAAAAAGCATATATATAGCCAGTAGCAAAAATGAGGACGACCCCGGAAAAATAAAATATTGAAATCTCGCCGAGCTGTGCCAAGACGCGGCTCGACGGCAAGGTCGTTCAAGATCGCTGGAACGCGAGAATCACACAACACTAAAAAACTCATCAAACTTATACTCGAATTTCTTTTACGATACGAAATTCCATTCCTCGTCTTGGCAAACCGAGTCTCCAAGGCCACGCAACGGGAAAAACCACCGAAGAGAACAAACAAGAACTTCAATATTATTCTCGCTAGCCTCTTTACTGCTTCTCAAATTTCACTTTTATTTTTGAGGATTTAGCCCGTTTCGTTCTACTTGGTCGAGATTTTCACAGCCAATAACTGGTACGCGAACTCTCGATCTACGCCTTCGACGGACTGACGCGTGATAGCTCAAATACATATGCGGCTCTGACATCCCACAAAAGGTAACGGCACTAACTCAGGCACGCTGGACGCACCAGCCCGGTTTATGCGAAACTATGTCAGGGCGCGGTTTACCGTGCCGAAACGGTTAAATGTTTTACTCTTTATTTTATGCAACGTCAAGAATATTTGTCGCATGTCCCGAGGAAAAAGAGGCAGAGAGAGAGAAAGAGAAGTCGGCTCACTATTATCGAAACTCCGCTTGTCTTCCCGCCGGGTGATTTTATCGTTATCGCGAACTGCCCCACGTTGGGCACCAATATTTGTGACGATGTTTTCAAACTTTACCTCTGTGCACAAAATATGCCCGATCCGTCGAGAGTAAATGGGCGCCAGCCGTTAGCGATTCTAACGGCAAGTTTTATTTTCTGCCCTTCGACGGTCGGGACGACTCTTTTCCTGACAGCCCTAGCTTTGTGATTAATGGAAGAGCTGGGTCGATTTTTGATAACCGCAATAATTAAATGATCATGACACATCGAGATTTTTGGGATTACAAAATAATTTTATTTCCAGATTCGTCTTCCCGGAAGGCGGAAACGAGGAGTTTTACAATTTGATAATATTAAACTCCCGAAGGAAATTATTTACGAGTGCAGCTTTTTTCTCTTTTTTTTTCGGACGATAATTTTAATTATTCAATTAGAAAAAAAATTATAATTTCGGGGACTCCCAATTTCTTGCAAACTATAAGAACTTAATCTACTAATGACTCTAGTTCGGGTCTTACAAAATGGAAACCCCTTTCGGCAAAAGGCGGAACTCACGAAAAAAGGCGAAGGCTTTTTCGTGCGCAATCATGCCACCACGACAGTCTCACTCGATTCTAAATTGGCCTAAATGTGCACATGTTCTCAACGAAACAACAGAACAAAACGACGGCTCACTGCTACGGCTTCTGCAGATTAGGATCCGGTAATTCCTCGGCCTTGATCCTAGATAAAGGATCGATAGTGGCGTCGCTTTCTTGAGTGGCGGGAACGGCCACGGGTCGGGAAATACGTCCCGCCCCGCTCAACCGCTAAACCAGAGTAACGAGACCTTTCGGACGAAGCGTTATGGTGGACCTGGGTCCCGTCTTCCACGTTTCACCTACTCCCAGGCTTCTCGATCCCTTAGGTGCGAATCTTATGGGCGATGTTCGCGTTTTTGGTGACGTCCGTGAGCGAGAAACGCCTCCCACTCCCGGAAACGTTACTGTGTGAATTTTCTAGAATTGCTACTGCGTCGCGAAGATGGTAGGCCACGTTGAGGAGTTCGACGGCTTGCAGTGGGAATTCGAGTCGACGACCCGCCACTGGACATTGTTTTTTCCGCGAGATTTCTTCTTGCCGAATCCCGGCGAAAATGCAAAATGTTGCGATGGGCCGCTGATAGGCAAGACCTTCCTCTCTCCTGAGCTACGCCGGACACCGACGTACATCTGCCGTTGCGATGTGAGCATGAACGTAGACTTTTCAGCCCGTACGCCGCTGTGTTGTGGTCTTTCCTGCGCGGGCCCGCTGCTTTCGTACGATCAGTAACGGCGGGAACGCGTCGCTCGCTCAGATGATAATGAAGATCGGAATACGAAATAGAATTAGTAATAAGAAATTGCTCTAAGCTGGGCTCTGGGGAATCGCTCGAGAAAGACCCTGGTCGACGAGAGGCGCAATTCCTTGCGCCGTGCCTTAACCAATAGCCATTTTTTGCGACGGGTTAAAATACCACGTCTCAATATACGTGTACACACATACATATATAGCGGCATGCGAAAGTTTTGGGCCAACCGTTTTTTTCTCAGTTATTCGATAAAATATTTAATGCCTCAACCTCTCCATCATTTCAAATATTTGAGGGAGCTATGATATGCATAACAGCGTGGTATATTATTTTGTTTGTATAGTGTATTGTTTGTGTATAGCGCCGAACGCGTTCGGTCAGTGTGCAAAAATATTGGGCCGCTGAATCATCTTCTCCAGCCACACGGTTTGTTTACGTTTTCTTTCGCGCTTTCTTTCGCGTTGGTTCGAAACATAACGAACCATGAAAAAATCAGTTCTATTTCTGCCGCAATAGCGAAACACACAAAAATTGAGGTCCGCGAAATTGCGTTAAAACTATTTGGAAAATAAAAGACTTCTCGTGATATTGCAAATACTCTTCTATTGGGAAAAGCACAGTAAACCGTATTATTGCGAAATATAAATCGACAAATTCGTTGTGTGATAAAAAAAGAAGAGATAGGCCACGAAAAACTTCAAAACGCGTGGACAAAATCATTAAAAGAAAGTGCGAAATAGGCCCACGAAAAACTGCAGCAATAATTTCGCGAGAATTACGCAGTGAAAATCCTGCTGATGTCAGCCGGAGTATAGTTTCCCGACGTCTGAAGGCTGTGGGATTGATTGGGCGCGTCGGTGTAAAGACACCACTCATTAGCACAAAGAAGAAGAAGGCTAGATTGAATTTTCCCAAAAAATATCAACATTGGGAAGTATCGAATTGGCGGAAAGTTCTTTTTTCCGACGAATCCAAATTTCAATTGTTCGGAAGTGATGGTCGCAAGTACGTAAGACGTCCATCATGTACCAGATACGATGAACAATATCAAATTCCAACTGTAAAACATGGTAGCGGAAATGTTAAAGTTTGGGGAGCATTTTCTGATAAAGATATTGGTCCGCTAATAGAAACCCAAGGCAATATGGACGCTATAATGTATCGAAATATATTGCAAGACCATATGCTCCCATTTGTAAAGAAAAATATGCCGGGTGGATATTTCAACACGACAATGATCCTAAACGTGTTTCGCGTTTTGTAGAGAATTTCCTTGAAAGCCGAAAAGTGCGCCTTCTCGACTGGCCCTCGCCGTCACCGGATTTAAATCCGATTAAACATTTGTGGCAATAGCTCAAGGTTCACGTTGGAACGAAGAATCACTCCAACAAGGTGGAATTATGGGATCATTTGCAATATGAGTGGGAAAAGATGCCACAAGATCGCATCTCGCAATTAATTGCGTCTATACCCCGACGATGTGCTGCTGTAATCGCTGCTAAGAGCATGGCAATGAAGTATTGACTCTAGAGAGACAACTAAACCATGTTTTGTTATTTTTATCATGTTTTGTTTTTTGTTTTCATACGCAATAGTATATGGCCCAATACTTTTGCACAGTCATTAAGTAAAGAAGAACTGTTGGATAATGAATTGTTGAAGAGTGATATTGCTCTTTATACCACATTTTTTTTAAATCAAGCATCTCGACGCCAATTATAAGTGTCATCACTCGTTTGTATTTCCCGTACCATCGTATTTCTATGCAATATCCACGAAAAATAGGGTGGCCCGAAACTTTTGCGCGCTACTGTATATATACAGGGTGTCCAATCGATTGTCATTTTAAAACACGTGCACAGAATCAGAAAAGCCAAATTGCTTTAAATAGAAGAAAATCTGCAGTTTTAAACGCACATAAATAAAACCCAGTCAAATATTTTTTATATCAATTTATTACATCTTATAAAAATAACGAAAAAGTACAGTGATTAATGATAGATATTTTCGAAGTGCGAACCGTTAGATTGTGCACAAAAATCAATTCTCTTTGGAAACTGTGAAAAACTGTGTCCAACATATCGTTTGTAATGCCGCGAACCACTTCCTGGATGGCCGCGATCAGTTCTACTGTGCTGGAGTTCTTAGCATAAAAATGATCTTTAATGTAACCCCACAAGAAAAAATCACAAGGGTTCAGGTCCGATAAGTACGGAGGCCATTCTAGTCCGCCCTGAGCAAATTTAGGGTACCCTAGACCGATTACTCGAGTCCCATATAGGCGATGAATAGCTTCAAACACCTCATGAGTCCGGTGCGGCGTCGCTCCATCTTGCACGAAGTAAGATTTTTTAACCAGTCTCCTCTTTTTTCATAAGGGAAGAATGCCGTTTCCAAAAGCTATTTGTAACTCTCTCCTGTTACTGTAGATTCCAAGAATTGCAAATAAATTCCTTTTACTGAAATCGCTGCCCATGCCGTTACTTTCTGTGGATGAAGGGACTTCGCTAGCGATATTTTGGGATTTTCCGTTCCCCAAAACCAGTAATTTTGCTTGTTTACGTACCCATTCATCCAAAAATGTGCTTCATCGGAATAAATAATCAATTTCTCATTAAGTTCTTCGGCTTCAAACATTCCCGTAATAGTGTTACAAAATTCGATGCGTTTCGTCATGGCATGTTCAGTTAACAATTGATGAGTGCTTATTTTATACGGATGGAACTTTAAAAAATATTTCAAAACGTTATGTAATGATGATTTTGTTATTTTTAGTGCTTGAGCAGCTTTCCGAATCGAAACATTTGGATTTTGTTTGAAATAATTCTCAACTTCGTTGATCTTCTCTGGTGTAGTCACCGTAACAGATGGACCTGGCAACTCGTGTCTATGGTCCTGGAGTGTACCATACTTCACGAAGTTATCGATTATCCTACAAAAAATAACGTAAAATTACTTCAATGCAGTTTAATTGAATTGAAACACAAGTTGTGTGATAGATGAATATGAATAAATATTAAATTCTTACCTCTTCAAAGTGTTTTCGCTGGCAACTCTATGAGTTCCAAACTTAGTACGAGACCCTCTATACGCATCACTATACATTTTTCCCCTCGAGAAGAAGCACTCAATAACATATACTTTTTCTTCCGTGGTGAGCTCACTCATTTTGACGCGCGCGTACTTGCTTCAACCACGGCTGGAATAAAACTGCGGGGCCTCAGGTATGCGCCTTAGAAAAAGGGACCCCTATTGAATTCATGGAGGGAAGACATACTTATTTAGTTTTAGCAACTTCCTATTGAACACCCTGTAGTACAGTCGTGCTGTATATTGGAGTCGGAAAAAATTAGAAGAAGGCTAGATTTTTTACAGGTGATTTTGTAGGTGCCGCGGGTGCTCAATCCTAGTTTGCCTAAAAATCGGTGTGCAGGGTTTTTTTTCAGGGGATGGGGGTGAACTAATGCCAAAGTACAACCCCTACGAGGTTGGCAGCGGAAGATAAAACGTTAAGAAAAATCTGGGCTTTATTTTTCTCCGCAGCGCCGAAGTTATGGAACAAGGAGTCCAATCTTCGTATGATGAGATGGTACAAGAAACGTCCGTAAATTCGAGCCCAGAACGTGGTGTTAATTGTAGCCTGGAGGCAGCATTCGTGTCCTTAGTGTATTGTTATGTTGGAAAATGGATTTTTCTTGACTACGAAGGTCGGTGGCAAGCTTGGCTTAGAAGTGAAATTTTTGGATGCGAGGACGCGATTTGTCTAGGAGTAAAAATGTCTGTTGAATTATCGCGAGAGGTGTTTATAACGAAATCGGCCGTGGGAGAGTGTTCGTAGTTGGGAGATTATTTGGGAAAGATTCCCGAAATTTTGAAGGGTAACGAGCACACGTGTGTTTCTGGATTCTAGGAAAAGCATCTGCACTGACTAAGGCGGGTCCGTGGGAACAGAAGCAATAAAAAGGGCCGTAGAGGAGGAATTTGGAGACTAGTCACATAAGGCGTGTGAAGATGGATTGGAATGCAGTCGGTTATACCTGTGTCCTGGGAAAGTCAGGGATCAGGTACACAGCATCGGGTCGAAGTGCAGTCCAGGAAACGATAATTTGTGATGCGGGGGAATTGGCTAGGGGTACAGAGAGTCTGCGGGAAGGAAAAAGACACGGGCTGGAAAGGGTCTTGTTACAGTATCAAAAATATAGTAATACAGCCAGTGCACAGGGCGAAACTGACTGCTATGGCGGCTAATTGTTGATGCTTGTTAAAAAAACACCTATCGTGGACTTTCTTTGAATGTTCTTTTAATTTTTTCGCTTAATTTTTTCGCACGATGATTTATTTTTGTTGAAGTAATTTTATTAAAGACACACAAATTAATTATCATAGTGAAAAATATATTTTTTCAATTACAAGTGTTTATTGTCGAAATTTTTATTTCAGACGCATAATATTTCATGTATGATTTTGTCTTATTAGTTTAATGTAATAATTGGTATGGTAATTTTTACAAAGTTCTTAGATTTTTGTTTGATTATGAAAAATGTATTCTGACTTTGTGAATAATTTTTAGAATGCACTTTTGGATAGTTACAAAAGAACCATCAAGCATCAATAAACACATTGACGTTAATTGCTCTTAGGAATTATTACTATTTTCAATGGGTTATTATTATTCTTATAACAAATGTAATCAATAATGAAACTTATTTGCCGATAAAAGGCATAACAAATAATTTAACATAATAATAATAATTTCAGTTATAGAAAAACTTTAGAAGGAGGTAATCGAAAGCAGTACGTCTCGCGGTGCCATCCAGTTTTTTGATATTGTGCGTAAAATTAAACTTAACAAACAAAAGCATCTTAGTAGTGGTTAGATTGTAGATTTTGGGCTGGTGTTAGCATCATTAAGTCTTGATATTATTTTAATAAATGTAAAGTGATGGCTAATGATAGCGGTGAGTCTCGTGATGCTGCGGATGATGCTCGCTACTGCGTAGCGAATCTCTGTGTTGCTATTGTCGCTGCGAATGGTGCCATAGCGTATGCAAAGAATATTTTCGAAGTGACTTTCGGGTGCATCGCTTCAATTCTTTCGATGACTTGTCGTTGTCTAATGTCTGTCACTTTATGAACGTTTGTATATGAACTTGTAGTATAGGCATCATTTATAGGTGATCTAGGTTATTGCAGGTTATTGCAATTATAGGTGATCTAGGTTCACTAGGTGATCTAGGTTATTGCAATTTGCACAAGGAGAACACGTGCGAGTCTTGTGATGCTGCGGTTCCTGCTCGCTACTGCGTAGCGAATCTCTGTGTTCCTACTGTCGCTGCGGGTAGTGCCACAGCTTATGCAAAGGATATTTTCGATGTGACTTTCGGGTGTATCGCTTCTATTCTTTCGATGAGTTGGCGTTATCTAATGTCTTTCACTATATGAGCGTTTGTATAAAAACTTATAGTATATGCATCACTTATAGTTCACTGGGTGATCTAGGGTATTGAAATTTGCACAGCGGAGGAACTGTTTATCTGATGAGTTATTTAATGTGCATATTCCGGTTTCGTGTGAAGCATTGCTTGACGCAGTGGTATGTGAGGTTGAAGTTTACACTCGCATGTCCCAGTCGCTGACATTTTTTACGTACGTTACACACTATAATCTCGGCCACCTAATCACATTTGAATGGAATTTATATTTACGTCGGATATAATTTTGTATGGCATTTTTTAGGTAGTGATTGGAGACATTAAAAAATGTTAATTTCTTAGTGTACAGGAGTCATGAATTTTCATGAACTTTTTTGACATCAACAGTCAGTAAAAAATGTATATCCGTAGAGATGCACATTTTTTATTCCCTTTGATTGATGTGAAAATAATGCACTGTGTCATCACTGCGAATAAACCCATATTTGTGGCTTCGCAGTCTCGGAAGATATTAAATGTTGATTGTTTTTAGTTATTGTAAAAAAAACATATTTTTGCTTTTCGACTAAATACAATCAACATTTTATATCTTTAGAGTCTGCGAAGCTAAAAACATGAATTCATGTGCAGCGATCAGAGACATTGAAAAATGGTTATTTCTGGATATACAGGAACTAATTCTTTGACTTTCATTGCAACTGTTACGTCCCGGAGGGAGATTTAGGTACGACTCGCGAGGTTGCCGAGTTAGAGCGCGAAAGTGAGTTCCGAATACAGTTTAATAACAATTTGGATTTAGTAGGATCCGCCCGATGGATTGATCGTTGATCAAATAAATGTTCAGACGCGTAGATTTTGTCTTAATTCACATCTTTCACGTTTATTACGTTTAACTCTTACAAACTTATAATTCTGTACGAAGATAGATACGCGTACAATGATTACACGGAAACGCAGGGCAAATTGTTTAATTAAGTAGGCCGACTATGTGATTCAGAGTTCGGTAACAGAGTGACGCTCCTTCGTATCGCAAAGGCGAAGGGAGTTCGGTTTTGTGAGGGGAAGTATTTTTTTGGGAGTGCATTTCTTATGATGCGTTTTTTTAGGGATTGGGTAATTGGTCGTAGAAGTTGCGTTAATTTTTGCGATTGGTTAGCAGAGTAGGGGAGCATGATTCTAGATTTCTTTTTGCGGTTGAGATAGGCGCAATCGCTGCTCTATTTCCGAGAATCGGCTTTAGCGCACGTGTTCTCGTAGATCTCCCAGAGGGCCAGTTTTACGACGGCGTGAAGTCACAGGTGAATTTTCCTTGGACGTCTGTTTTGAATTTTAGGAAAAGGGATTATCTTTGCTTGGGTCCTACGTTTTTCTATTGGAGTGTTCCGTGAGCGGAGTTTCTCTTTCGGGAGTGCAAGTATGTTCGCTCGTAAACTTTATTTACTATTGGCTATATTTACGCATGGGAATGTACGCGCGAAGCTTTCCCATTTGGATGCTACGGTCGATTTTGACGGTCGCCTGCATAAGTTTTACATAATACAGAGTTTTGTCGATAAATGGGGGTGCCGCTATCGTGCATGTTTGGATCGATAGTTTCGTGGAAAGGAAATTAAAAAAGCCGAATGTTGGGACGTAACACATCAACCAGAGGTAATGAAAAATGTATGCCCTCAGAGGTATCCTTTGTTATTACCTTCGGTTGATGTGAGGGAAGTTCATAGAAATTCTCCTCGGTATCTAGAAATTTAAGTTTTTCGATTTTTTTCAATCGCTGCAAATTCTTTAATAGTAGGTATGCATTTTATGCTAATGTGGACTTGCTTTTATATTCCTGTTGTGGGCTCGGCCCCGGTTTATCCTCTGGTGGAGGTGCCGGTTCTTCTTCGCCAATTTTGTTTCCGTTTCCAATGTTACGGATGCGATTCCCCATGTTCCGATGAATTCAAATATCTTAAAATACTTGTCCCTATTCAACGGGTGTGCTGGTCTAGTGGTCAGCGTGCTTGCCTCTAATCCAGTACATCGGGAGGTCGTGAGTTCGAATCGCCGTCTCGTAGTTCCGAAGAAAAATAAATACGGGCGTGATGTAGCTTCGGTTCTACACGGATGTCGCGCACACGGACCGGTACATGTGGGTGTCGTGTGTGTGTATGACTGTAGCCTGTGATTTGTTTCTCGACGAAACGCGACTAGCTTCGAGACTGAGAAGCGAACTCGGGAGCGGCTGTATTGGTATAGGTTTTCCGCAGTTTCCCTATGCCCATAGGGATGTACAGAGGGGGGAAGTCGGCTGCGGCCGCACGGTGGGGATCGATTGGGAATGTGAAGTGGAATATGGGGGGAATGTAATAAGGGGCAGAACCGTGTACATGGAAGCTACAATAAATAATACAGTAGCGGTCAATATATTTAAAAAATACTTCTCCCTACTCACTATGAATTTAAAGCTGTATACATATTGTTTCTCCAGATATATTCGAAATTCACTTTTTAGACTGAAGCTAAAGGAAAAAAAAGGATTTTTCCCCCTTTGAAAAATATCTAAAATCGCCTTTCGTATATTTTAGAAAGTGAAAAAGGACGCCCAATAATAATAAAAATCCTCCCATAAACATTATTGCTTGCTTGATCTGATAAAAAATTCTGATTTAACTTTAAAAAAATTCTTATTTTAATTAAAACAATGGCTTCATTATATTTTTTAATGCAAATGTACGAAAAAGTGAAATAAATTTTTATAAAATAGCCAAGCAAGGTTCTAGAAATGTTGTTCACAAAATTTTTAAACGTTAGGAATAATATTTTTCCAAATATTTCATTTTCATTAAAAAACAAGTATCACTACTACTATAATATAAAATTAATATTACCATTATATAACTGCACAACGTATGAACCACACAAGTACACTGGAACTGCTGTGCAACGACTTGGCGTGCATGGTTAAGAAAAAAAGCTCGGCGAAGGATTTCGTCTTCCCAACTACTTTACTCTCAGGTTGGAAAAATATAGACTGCCGGAATTTGTTATGCAAGTGGAAATCTAATTTGGTGATCCCGCAAAGTACGGATCAAATCATTGATGTACTTCTAGATCGCACGATACGTGAAATCTTGTTTTGTTTTCAAAATTTAATATTGTTGTATCCCCGGCTCGAGAACCCGGGATAGGTATTTTTGGGATCGTTGCGAAATTAAGAGTTTGAACTCAAGTTCGTTGAATAGGAATATAAGTTTATTACTGGGCTGGTCTTATAATTGAATTTACAGTGTGTCGGTCGTACCTTAGGACCGAACCGTTCAAAAGCCAACCAAGGTCTGTCTGTTCCTTGGTGTCTTCTCTTAATCGTCGACTCTGATTGTCGCAATTTGCCCCAGATCAAGCAGCATAAGATGCTTGGTCAAGACCTGTCGAAAAGTGTCTTTTTGACGTTTGCATTTTGGTGAAAGTGCAACTCTCGCAGGGAGGGCAACAAAGTGGAACTCTTGCAGTTTCGCAAGAGTGCAATGCACTTTTGCATTGCACAAGTTTGCGGACACAACAATATGATGTATAAAAGTATAGACCTTCTCCTTTATTACACAACGATTATACATTACGTGAAATATATTTTGTCGTATGGACTTTGGTGTATTGGATAGAGTATCCGCCTTTAAGGCAGAGCATCTGCAAGTTTAATGGTCGAATTACGATGCCGTCATCTTGCTGGTGGAAAAAGAAATATCTGAGGATTGCTCCTGACACTTATTGTGCTATATTCGATAGTTTGTCCGAGTACAGTCGAATATTTATCAATAGTGGATATAACGTAGCTCTGACACGGTGACTTGAATTGTGTGGACCGATGCATACACCGATATAACCACACATCAATGTTATGTTGTCCGAATCACACTAGCGTAAGAGGCAGGAGATCGCATTGCTAATAACCCTGGCAGTTGATGCGATGTTACAATTGAAAATGTGTGTGTGTGTGTGTGTGTGTGTGTGTGTGTGTGTGTGTGTGCGTGCGTGCGTGCGTGTGTGCGTGCGTGCGTGTGCGCGTGTGTGCGTGTGCGTGTGCGTGTGCGTGCGTGTGTGTGTGTGTGTGTGTGTGTGTGTGTGGGTATGGGTGTATCTTCCCGAGCTATTCTTCTTAACCGTGCACGCCAAGTCGTTGCATAGCATTTCCAGTGTACTTATGTGGTAAATACGTTGTACAGTTATATAATAGTGATATCAATTTTGTGTCATAATAGTAATGATTTTTCACAATGAAAAAGGAAATTTTCGGAAAAATATTATTCCTAAGGTTTAACAATTTTGTGTGCAACATTTGTAGTAAACCTGCTTGGCTATTTTATACAAATTTATTTAACTTTAATGTACATTTGAATTGAAAAAAATATAATAAAGCCATCGTTTGAATTCAAATTAAGGCAGAATTTTTTTATACGATCGAATAAGCAATAATGTTTTTGGGAAGATTTTTTTTACTTGGCGTCCTGCTTTGACTTTCAAAAAGTTTTTAAAGGGTTTCGTTTATTCACAAAAATTGGCTCAGCAGGAGAGCCATTTCCTTAATTTGGGTCCGAAGACGTTAAACTATTCTTCGTTCAGTTCCTGGGAAGTTCGGTCCTTCCTGAGAGTAATTAGGATTAGATACATTGAATCTTTACCATGCCTTGCTCATTCTTCTGATACGGTTCCAAGTTTTGGCCGGAAAACTTCCATTACTACGCTCATGCAAAGCGGGAAGAAAATAACAGAACGGCTAGCTACTCGGCATTTTAGTAGGTGTTTGGGGTCATCTCGAATGGTTGTATTTTTGGCTTCGGTGAAAAATAAGAATAGCAAGCGCTCTTATTGCTTTTCACATGTATACGATTATATGCGTTGACGAAAAAGAAGAAAAAGGATGACACCGTACGTGACAAGAAATATGAAGAAAAGAAAACCGTATTCCCTACTTTTCATCATAGACTATATACAGGATAATAAGATGCTCTAGTATTTGTGTCGTTCATCGGGTGAGATTTGGTGTAATTGCCGGAGAGCAAAACCCAAAGGATATTTCTAACTACATTGAGATATCGACAAACGTCACCATAGAATTTTTTTATTTTAAGCATCCTTTCTGTTGAGTACGGAATCAAGGGAACACAAGTATGCTGATATTGGCTTTATTTCACATTCTACATTTACTTTGCGGAGCTAGCGAGACCGCGCCGGACGCGCGCCTTATCGCGACTGGCGCATGCTCAGCGTCAGACACGCCGCAGGGCCGTACGCGACACCCTCCCTTCTAGATTTGATTTAATTATATATAACGAAAAATGTCTCGCCTGATGCATGAAATATAAAAAATTGGAGAAATGGAAAAGAGAGAGAATATAAAGGTAATAAGAGATGACCGAGAAAAAACTAATTTCAACAAAAGATCTCAAACTATTTGGCACTGTGTTTCAGTGATTTCTTCTGCGTAGATTATAATTGTGTTTTTTCTGTACATCGTTCTTCGCTGTCATGGTTTAATTTTCTTTTTTCGATTTTTCTTCTTGCACTCTAAGCTTTGGAACCTGTTGTAGGTGGTCGATATGTCGTTTGTGTAAATTTCCTGTGATTATTTCTCGTACTT
This sequence comes from Ophion obscuratus, assembly GCA_964007375.1. Taxonomy (NCBI): domain Eukaryota; kingdom Metazoa; phylum Arthropoda; class Insecta; order Hymenoptera; family Ichneumonidae; genus Ophion; species Ophion obscuratus. The sequence goes on from OZ023319.1 coordinate 42,910,121, forward strand.
CGTAAGATAGTGGCCGAGTTTTATTCTCAACTGTTGCCTGGCCATTTTGGATCCATTTTCTTGTGTGTACGCATCCTTACACAATCTCCGATTTGTAGCGCGCGAGCTCCCGCGGGCGTATCCTTTATAATTTTTGGACTGTGTGTGTATTGAGGCGATAATATATCCGAAGGAGTCCGCAGTTTTCTGTTGAACATCATTTCCGCTGGTGAACTTCCAGTAGACTTCGACGGTGCCGTGTGCTGTTTTAGGAGAAGTCTGCTGATTTTTGTTTCCCAGTCGCCTTCCTTCAGTATTTTCAAGGACTGCTTAGTCGTTTGGACGGCCCGCTCGGCTTGAGCGTTCGAGGATGGATGATAAGGTGCGATGAAAATGAATTTGATGCCATTTCTTTTGCAGAATTTCTGCATCTCTTCGGATCTGAATGATGTGTCATTACCTGATACTATAGTTTCGGGGAGACCGAAGGAAGCGAAAAGTCGTCGGAGTTCACGAATGACGTTGGTCGATGTCGCTGAGGGAATGCGGCATACTTCTGTCTATTTGGTGTATGCATCCCCAACGATGAGAAGCGGTTGACCTCGAAATGGACCGGCAAAGTCGATGTGCAGCCGGGTCCAAGGCCTACCCGGGCTTTCCCAGTGCTGTATCGGTGCTCTCGGCAGACTTGGCCGTGTCTCTTGGCATTGGTCACAGTTTTTAATCATTATTTCGAGCTCTCTGTCTATGTCGGGCCACTAGTCGGGCGTGCAACGATTCCTGGATGGTTTGCGTGTAGGTATCTTAGTATTTCAGGTTGAAGTTTTTTTGGGACGATTATTCTTGAGCCCCATAATAAACAACCGTTTTCGATTGATAATTCACTCCTTTTCGACTAAAACCCGTGATGTTCTTTTTCTGCTTTCTGCGGCCATGCTGTGTTTAACCACAACTTTATGAGCTTAAGTGTTTCGTCCTTGCCGGTTGCGTCAGCTACTTCTGCTGCTGACACGGGGTTGCGAGTTACGCCGTCCAGCATGAGAACGTCGCTGATTTTTTCTTCCTCTTCAACTTCCTCTTTTAGCGGAAATCTTGACAAAAAATCGGCATTTCCGTGTTTTCTCGCTGGCCGATAGCTCAACTTGTAGTTGTAGGCCGATAACGTTATTTTATATCTTTTTAGTTTTGGCGACACTTGGTCTGAACTTCGATTTTTTGGCTCGAAGATTCCCAAGAGTGGTTGGTGATCTGTAATCAAAGCGAACGAGCGTCCTGATACGTATTGGTGGAAATGTGTTACTGTCCCTTTCAGCGATAGCACTTCTCGATCATTCTGTGCATATTTCCGTTGGTTTTTTTTTCAGAGTTTTTGGAAAACTCTTTGGCTATTGGTTTTCCTGTCTCGTCTGGCAGTTTATGGGCGAGCACGGCACCTATTCCAATCGGCGAGGCGTAGGCACAATCGGTAATTTGTCGTCGAAATGTACTAAAATTCCCGATCCGATTAGTAGACTTTTTAATTTTTCAAAAGCTCTTTGTTCTAGTTCTCCCCAATTCCAATTTGAATCGTCGTCTAACAGTCGATGCAGAGGTTCAGCAATTGTTGCCCGATTTTTAATAAATTTTGCATAAAAATTTATCCCCCCCAGGAAAACTTGGAGTTCGCGCTTATCTATTGGGGCTTTCATGTTTTTTTTATATCTGTTACCTTGTTTTCCAGTGGCTGGACCCCCTCAGTGGAAATTTGGTGACCCAGGAAGTCCATTGATTTTACACCAAATACCGATTTCTCGACGTTGACCCGGCGGTTCGATCGTTGTAGACGATGCAGGACTTCAGTCAACCGTTGGTCGTGTTCTTCCAAATCTCGTCCTTATATCTTTATGTTGTCCAGATAGATTTGAATGCCAGGTATTCCTGACAATATCGTTGCCATGAATTTTTTAAAAATTCGTGGAGCTGCCGCAATGCCGTCTAACAACCGGTTGACGTTGAACAAGCCTCCTGGCGTGCTGATTGTGAGGATTCTTGATGTTTCTTCATCGACGCGGAGTTGTTTATACGCGTCACGTAAATCCACTTGCGAAAAAATTCTCCTCCGTTGAGTGGTGCTAACGCTTCCTTGACCGTCGGTAATGGATATTCAAATTCACGGATCTCTGGGTTTACCGTCGATTTGTAGTCTCCGACTACCTTATTTTGCCGTTGGATTTTCTCACGAACAAAACGGGTGTTGCCCAGTCGGACTGGTCCACGGGTGTCAGCATTTTTTGATTTACCATGGATTTTAATGCGTCCATCGCTGCTTCTCGAAGTCCGTAAGGTATTCTTCTAGCTTTAATAAATTTTGGGTGATCGTTTTCTTTCATCTCGATATGTATCGGCGTCCCATTATGCCCTTCGAGAGTTTTCGTCGTGAGGGACGGAAATTTTTTTAATATGCTCTTCTCTTCGCAAACGCTGTGGATTCCAATCAACGATATACCCAATTGCACGAACCAATTTCTTCCCAGTAGATTGGGTCCTTGGCTTTCGTTTGTTAATACTATCGGCAACACTTGTTCCTTGTTTCGGTGACGCACGCTGACATTAGTTACTCCGATTACGTCGATTGGTCTTTTTCCGTATCCGCATAGTTTGACGCGCTTTTCTAGCCAGGAGGGTTTCTTTTCTGGCCAGATTTTCTGGTAAGTTTGTTTATTCATGAGTGATTGTTGAGCTCCATTATCGACTTCGAATTGACACGGCTTTGAATTAATGTGAATTTCTACGACATAGTCGTTCTTACTTTCTTTGCCTCGCATCGATTGCACCGCAATGCTGCATGCGTAAATATCGTCATCGTCCGTGTCGTCGCTTGAGGTTTCTTCTACTTGGTGAGTTCGCATCGATTTGTTTGTTGGCGTCGGTTGTTTCTCAATCGATCGTTGTCGGGCCTTGCAGACTCTAATTAAATGCCCGACCTTGTCGCAAAAGCTACATTTTTCATTTTTATAATAACATTTATCTTGCGAATGGTTCGAATATCCGCAGCGGTAATACGAGTCACGAGACGGTCTTTGATTTATGTTTTTTAAAAATATTGAATGTTTTATTTTGTGAAATATTTTGAATCGTTTCCGCGTCCCGTTGATTTAGTATTTTTTGTTGTTGTTCCGCAGATTCCGCGTTACAAGCTGTTTCTAGGGCTTTATCTAGCGATAATCCGTCCGGGTTTGTTGTTGTTACCGATTCCTCGTTTCGTCGGCATAAGTATCTTTGAAACTGTTCGTTCCGTATTCCTGCCACGAAACGAACGCGTAGCATGATATGCATTGGTAATTTTCCGTCAGGACCCGAGAATTTACAATCTGTCGCTAATCTTCTTATCTCGCGAACGAAATCCTTGAGCGTTTCGTTTTCTTTTTGGTTTCGTTTGTGAAAATGTATCCGAGATAAGAGTTCGTTTATACTCTGACCGAAATGCGATTTACATTTATCAAGAATATCTTTGTATTCTATATCTTTCGGAGCAGTTGGCGAGCAGAGAGATTTTATTATCGCGTAATTTTTCGTTCCGATTGCTATCAACAGCGTAGCCCGTTTCTTAGGAATCGGTGGTAATATTATTTGCCTCGAGGTAGAATTTGACTTGTGCTATATAGTCGGTCCAGGTTTGTTTTTCTGGTTCGAACTCGATAAGTTTACCTATATTTGGTGCCATGACGTCAGCCAGTGTATCTCCGATTGTCCTTTGAATTTTACTCTTCTCCTCTGGCTCGTTCTTTTTAGTTTGCTTTGCTTGCACTTTCACAAATTTCGACAAGATCTTCCGTAATTCATCGATGTTCGTTGACAGCTCTACTTCGATGTTATAACGGTCACAGATTTGGATTAATGGCTCTTTTTTCTGTTCGTAAATCCACGAGGTTTTTCCTGTCGCCACGTGCGCCTCGATTTCAGCCCACTCTCCACTTATTACCCGTTGCAATTTTATTTTTACTTTTCACTATGCACATTTGTGATTCGTTTCTGTCCTCGTCGCCATTTGTTGAGAACGGAATTAAGGGAACACAAGTATGTTGATATTGGCTTTATTTCACATTCTACATTTACTTTGCGGAGCTAGCGAGACCGCGCCGGACGAGCGCCTTATCGCGACTGGCGCATGCTCAGCGTCAGACACGCCGCAGGGCCGTACGCGACACTTTCGTTCAAAAATATGAAAAAATTATGAATTATTTTTTAAAGATGATGCCTCTTTATTTTTTTTTCTTCAAAAAAATTCTCTAAAATAGAGCGACCCATTCTATGATTTTTAAGGCGTTATACTCAGTTGCAAGGCCAAAAAGTCGTTATTTCACGAATCATTTCTGCAAAAGGATTTCATTTCGACAGAACGAAAAGTATTAGGTAGTGTAGTAGCATCTTTTAGCTTTAGATTGGCATTTTTTATTTTCTAAAATATTCATTAACATTGCTCCTGTAGGAAGTCTCCTGGAGGTTCCCGAAAAAAAGTGTCCGGTGGTGAGCAAAGTATCTCCGGTTTTGATTATCGAAAATGAAAAAAGCAAAAAGATTTTTCTTGGGGATAGATGAATCCAGGTATTGATCGAAGGAATAGTCGAAATTTTAATTTTTGACCAAATGGTGGCTCCGGACAGAAACAATTTCGATTTTCGAACAAATTTTTTTCGTTAAATTGTTGAAAAAAATAGAAATAACTATCGGAAATCTTATTCCTTCGATCAATACCTGGAGAATATATCTAACAAGGTTGTGTTAAAATTGTATACCGATCGGTTGCGCCGTTTATCAGAAATCGTGCTCACCGACTTTGAAAACACCGTTTTGAGAAGAATGCGTTTGAAGTTTCAACAGTCAACTTTGTAGCGCTCCGAGCGCTCTTACAAATACATTTTGGACATTCCAAAAATGCAATAAAAAAATCATTATTTTGAAATTTCTAACTGGGTATAACCCGTTAAGACGTCTTATCGTGGGCCCATTTGTCCTTCTATTTTTTTCGTATTAATCATATTTTTTAAAGCAGACTTTTATCATTTTAATCTCCAATAATGATATTGATGATTTTGTGATTTCCAATTCGGCTTCGTTAGGCCTGAAACGGTTTATTTTTTATTTGGGCTGAATTTAACGGAATTTTTTTTTATTAAAAATGTTTTTTCGTTGAATTCCGCACAAAATAAAAAATAAATCGCTACAGACCTGACGGAGCCCAATTGGAAATCACACAATCATTAATGGCATTATTGGAAATTAAAATGATAAAAGTCTTCTGAAAAAATATGGTTAATTCGAAAAAAAGTCGGAAAAATGGGCCCACAATGAGACTAGTTAAAAAATCATAGAATGGGTCACTCTATTTTAGAGCATTTTTTGAAAAAAATAAACAAAGGCTCTAAATCTTTGAAATTTTTTTTTTTACTTTAGAAGAAAAAAAACACTGACATTGATAATTGAACATTTTTTTCATAATTTTTAACGAAATTATTCTTCAAAATGGAAAAAAATTATATAATGACTTCTTGCCGATATCCCAATTAGTTCAGGAGTTATCAGCGTTTAAACGTTTCCGAAACTTCCAAAATCGACATTTTTTAGAAAATTATAACTCCTAAAAGAGAAGAGATAAAAATGAAATAAATTAGTGTGGATATTCCTTTCATGAGGGACAATATTACAAAACAAAAATCACGAAAACCACGAATGGCCAGGCCCACGGACTAGGTGAAATAGCGTGGAATGTCCCATATATATAAAATATATACCATAAATATGAAATACTATAGATATTATGACGGCCCCGGGGATTCACTGCCATCTTGGCGAACGGGGGAAGGAGAAAACACCAAAAAGAAAGACGACACCACAAGTAAAAGAAAAGTATTGCGTTTAATGATTATATTAGGTGTGGGAATTAATTCGTAGCGTTTTACAAGAGATGGCGTAGGTAGTACAGTATTTCGTTGGTACCAACAGTAATGTATTCATCGTGAAACAGCTATCATTGAATGTCAGTTGCTGTACATAACCTCTTTTTGAATCGTAAATAACAACGCTTTATAATTTATTGAAAATGTCAACATTTGTGCTGAATAAAGTATTTTTGCGGGGAGTTTTACACAATTACTTTAATATGAACAAAAGTGCTGCTGAAGATTATCGTATTTTAGTGGAAGTGTATGGTGAACATGCTCTAGTTGAGCAAACGTGTCGGAAGTGGTTTGCACGTTTTAAAGCTGGTGATTCCAACTTGGATGACAAGGAGCCACCTGGCCAGCCGAATAAATTGAAGATAATGAGTTGGAGGCATTGCTCAATGAAGACTCATCGCAAACACTTTAAGAATTGTCGACATCATTGGGAGTTGACTTATCGACTGTAGGAAAAAGTCTTAAAACTTTGGGCATAATCCAGAAGGAATGACATTGGGTTCCATATTAATTGTAACCGAGGGACATTGAGAAGCGTCTTTTGACATGTGAATTGCTGCTTCGACGGGAAAAAAGAAAAGGTTTTTTGCATCGAATTGTCACTGGTGATGAAAAATGGATCCATTACGAAAATCCGAAGTGCCGAAAGTCATGAGTTAAGCCCGGCCAACCATCAACATCAGTGGCAAAGCCAAATATCCATGGGTCTAAGCTCCTGCTCTGTATTTGGTGGGATCAGAGGGGTGTGATTTATCATGAACTGCTGAAACCGAATGAAACGATAACTGGGGACCGCTACCGACTGCAATTGATGCGTTTCAGCCGTGCATTGTAAGGAAAACGGCCGGAATACTCCAAAAGACACGGCAAAGTCATTTTGCTGCACGACGATGCTCGTCCGCACGTCGCAAAACCGGTACAAGCATATCTGGAAACACTTAAATGGGAACCCCTACCCCACCCGCCGTATTTTCCAGATATCCCTCCTTCTGATTACCATTTGTTTCGTTTGATGGCTCATAGCCTTCGAACAGAAGTCCACTTCTTACGAAGATTGTAAAAAATAGGTCGATTCGTGGATTGCATCTCAAGGGGAAGCGTTCTGACACGGCATTCGTACCCTGCCCGAAAGATGGTCAAAAGTAGTAGAAAGCGATGGGCAATACTTTCATTAATGCATTTTTTTTATTTTCATTAAAAATAAATATTTCTTTTCATTAAAAAACGCTACGAATTAATTCCAAGTCTTAATAATAAAGGAAAATTCGTATTATGTCAGTCAATTATTATTCGCTTGATAGCGATAACGAGAAGAGAATAAAAAAATACGGGAAAAAGTACATGGCTCGATAGAAAAAGAAAAGGGAAAAATATATCTCGGCCGTGTGAGGGTGGCACGCTATCCGGGGACGCCGATCGCGGGGGGATCGACTCGCACACGTTTGTTACACGGACTGAATAATCGGCTAAAAGTACAAGGAAACGCTGGGGGGGGGGGGGGGGGGGTTGGCTCGATATGAAATGTCGCAAATTATTCGTTGGGTGCCAGGTCCGAAGAGCAGTTCCTCAAATTTGATTTACACGCGAGTATCTCAGGGATGCGGGGATTCTCTTACTCGATATGTTCGCTAAGTGAGCGTAGGGCGGGGAGGGAAATGGTGCGAATAATTCTCGAGAGTCCGAAATAATGGTTCTGACTTTATGATATAATTTTCCCGCTCTTATAACGAGCGGCCTTGCTACTGAATCATAGCAAGGTTTGTTATGATGTGCGAGGTTGCTCGCTGGCCGGCTGAACCGTGAGGGAGGTAGCGATAGACGCTCGCGACTTCGTGGGCCAGCGAGTACCTGACTCGGGCTAAGGACCCACCGGGTGGTTAGGGATGGGGAGGGGCGTTCAGGGAGAAATCACGCTGAGGTTCCTCGGCGGTGATTGCACAAAACGGGCAATTTATAAAATGAAAGTCGTAATTACTGACGCGGGAAGGGGAACGGGAAACGGCACGCACTGCACAAAAAAGGGAAAGTGCGAGACGCGAATCTATTAGGGACGCAATAATTACGCCAACGCCTAAAACACGGGGAATTACTGGAATGAGACTGTTGGCGGCAAGTAACGCAAGTGACGAGGAACTTACCGGGTTCATTCTCGGCTAATCCTTTTCTTTTTTATAAATGGAAAGTCCACATTTTGTAGTTAAAGTCTCATTTACGACTATTCGTGGCTGTGAAGAGGAAGAGAAACCATTGGGTTTAGTTATATAATTTTTTTGATTTCCTGAGTTTTGATGTATACCTGTTACGTCTCCGTGAACTTATCGAATCTTAGGGAGGACGCAAGACGGTATTGACTCCGCTTTCGGGTCAAGACAATTAAGTCCTTTGTCCAGGGACAGAAGTCACGTCTTTGATATGGGAAGAATGACGGTTGGATAATGCGTTGGTCTGAAGGAAGATCGAATAATACAAGAGATTTGCATGAATGCTTTGTTTACGGTTAATCTCCGTGTGTTCCTTTTGTTTCAATTGTCGTCTGATAATCGGTGATTGCCCAAAACGGGCAATTTATAAAATGAAAGTCGTAATTACTGACGCGGGAAGAGAAAGGGCAAACGGCACGCACTGCACAAAAAAGGGAAAATTCGAGGCGCGAATCTATTAGGGACGCAATAATTACGCCAATGCCTAACACACGGGGAATTATCGGGATGAGACTGTTGGCGGCAAGTAACGCAAGTGACGAGGGACTTACCGGGTTGATTCTCGGCTAATTCTTTTCAATGTCCCGTCCGGATCTCGGCGTGCTCTGTCGCTGTCACGCAAACAGGAACACACAAAAAAAAGAAAGTGCAAGCACTCGCAGCAAAAAAAAAACAAAGCGCAAAACGAAAAGAAAGACCGGCGGAAGCAAAAAAGGAAGAAGACTCAAATGCGAAAACCAGAGAAGGCTAGATGATTGATTCTCGCTCGAAGTTGTGTAGATTGGTACACGCCTCGACGATAACTGTTCGTCATCTCGTTGTCTTTTGTATGCTCGCCAAAATTCTCCAAATTTTTCGGATCGATGACTGGGTCCCGGCGGGTGACGTCCGATGGCTGCACGTCCCGGGCGGGCTAGGATCTAACAGAGAGGCGAGCGATGATGGGTCGATATCATAGGGCCGGGTAGGGAAGCGTAGCGGTAGCTCGATGTCCAGATTTTTCCGGGCGCACCGAGGGATGGCAGCAGTGTGACGGTAATCGGACTCCTTGGACGAACCGTGATTCGGTGTTTTCCCTCGCTCTCATGCTTGGACTGACGCTTTTCCTCAGCGCTCGCTTGGCCCTGGTTGGTGGGGCGGTCGAAGAACTCGCTATCGAATGGCGTGGCGCGGTGAATACTGGTGGCCACGCCGAGCGCCTCCGCAGGGTAGCTTCCCGCGGAGGCCCAGACCGTGTGGCGGCGCCTAGTGAGGGGAGAGGCGGTCGGTGCTGGTCTCTCCGAAACGATGGGCGTCAACGATTCTCTGTGACCCTGTCGCTGCTGCCTCCGGGGATGATATTCTCGAGCACGGGTTAAGGGTCATTTGGGATAAAGACAGTAAATAGAAAATGGCGGGAGGGGGGGGGGGGAGCGGGGATGCCACCGGGCTCGGGTGGCAGGAGCGATGCGGCTTCCACGGTGGATGCTCGGCAGCCGGGCTTTAGGCTATTTACGAGAAAGACGAGCCTCGCGGGGCCTCACATTACCGCGGCGCTTTTACACCCTAAATGGTACCTGGCTAGAGACGCAGGGATAGGGGAGTGCAGTGCGCGACCAATAAAAAAGATGGGAGAAAAAGGTCGTAGGGGAGAGAGTTACGTCAGAGTTTCGAGCGAGACCGATTCTTAGTGATGTCACGTCAATATATATATATATATATATATATATATATATATATATATATATATGAGGCATTCCATGCGGATTCGACCTGGGTCTGACCCGTCACCTCTCCGATTGACCCGCGATTTTTCATGTCATTGTACTATCTCTGAAAGATACTCGAGAATTTTTTCAGATTTTTTCGGAACGTTTTGACTTCACATTATTTTTTATAAACAAAAAATTAACGCCCAAATTTAAAAATCTGAAAAAAATCACGAAAATCCTCTGTCACATATCATACACTATGAGCGTTTAGAAAAAGTGGGCGCGCGTTTCGTTTGGCCTCAATGCGCTTTTTTCGCAAAAAAAAATTTGTTTAATTAAAAAAAATCGAGTCAATAGCCCACCCAGTCCTTAAAGAGGAAAAAAATTACATGACATTATGTAGAATTGACCAGATTTTTTTCAGAATTTTTGTCCAAGATTTTTTTTCATCATTTTTAGTCAAATTGCCGATAATTCAAGTGGTCAAGTGGCCAACACAACTCAAGTATCATAGGGCTTGGGCTACAATGCTAAGAGAGAAAACATTCTTAATTAAACATTTTTAATCCATTCGAATTTTTTTCTGAATTTTTTAGCGATTAATTTCTTTCATAGAAACGATTCTTATTTTTTCAAGTTTAAACAAACAAGAAATTCACAAAAAAATTCTGAAAAAATTCGAATGGATTAAAAATGTTTAATTTAGAATGTTTTCTCTCTTGACATTGTAGCCCAAGTCCTATGATCCTTGAGTTGGGTTGGCCACTTGAATTGTCGGCAATTTGACTAAAAATGATGAAAAAAAAATCTTAGACAAAAATTCTGAAAAAACTCTGACAAAAAATGTGAAAAAAATCTGAAAAAATTCTGGTCAATTCTACATACTATTATGTAATTTTTTTCCTCTTTAACGACTGGGTGGGCTATTGAGGCTATCATTTTTAATTTAAAAAAATTTTTTTTTTGCGGAGAAAGCGCATTGTAGGCCAAACGAAGAGGAGATTACGATATCTTTGGCGCCTAAATTTGACCATTGGATTATGAAATATGGCCGAAAAAAATACGAAAAACAAGAATAACTTTTTTCGTTTTGAGCCTTAGTTTTGGATTTACAGCGCTTCGAAGAGAAAAAGTGTACTTTTCCGATTTTCTATGTAAATCGAATTTTCCACGTGTTTTACATTGTTACGTCGTACTTTGTTTGGGTTTGTTCTTATTTATTTTCTCGACATAGCGCATTCCGAAGAAAGCTACATTAACGCAAATCAGCTAAATCGCTTAATAACGAATAATTCGTAAAATGTCCTGTATCTTCTAAAGGAAGCCAAAATCGCGATTTTTTTATTCTCAAAAGTGTGTCTTTTGCGCGAAATATGAATAATCCACGATCAAAGTAAGGCGCCAGAGATATCGTAATCGTGCCCAAGCATGTGCCGGAAAAATGAAATTAAGAGCACCTAAGACTAATCAACGTTGAACGGTATCGTACACATATCGAAAGTGCTCCAGACCCACCCAACGATTCCACCCACACATCGAAGGTGCTCCAGACCCACCCAACGATTCCACGCACGCATCGAAGGTGCTCCAGACCCACCCAACGATTCCACACACACATCGAAGGTGCTCCAGACCCACCCAACGATTTCACACACCCCCATCGAAGGTGCTTCAGACCCACCCAACGATTCCACACACACAAAAGTCGCATTTTCTATCGAATATGGACGCTGTATGGTCAAAATTGGGAATCACAAACATAATGCTTCGACTTTCAACCCCCTGTTTCACCCCCTTAAACGCCGAATTTCAATTTTTGTCACTCTTGAAAAAAGTCTTATTTTGAGCCAAATATCAATAAACCAGGGTCAAATAAAGGCGCCAAAGATATCGTAATCGTGCCCAAACGAAACGCGAGCCCACTTTTTCTCAACGCTCACAGTGTTTGATATGTGACACAGGATTTTTATGTTTTTTTTTTTCAGATTTTTAAATTTGGGCGTTAATTTTTTGTTTATAAAAAATATTGTGAAGGCAAATCGTTCCAAAAAAATCTGAAAAAATTCTCGAGTGCATTTCAGTGATAGTACAATGACATAAAAAATCGCGGGTCAAATCGGAGAGGTGACGGGTCAGACCCAGGTCGAATCGGCATGGAATTCCCCATATATATATATATATATATATATATATATATATATATATATATATATATATATATATATATATATATATATATATATTGTGACGTAAATCTTTTCCTTCGGGTCTTTCGATTCTCGGGAAAACATTCGCGTCACCTTCGGCCGTCCACTTTCGCCGATGCACCCGCATGCTCCGGTGGGCGCCAGCTAATTTGTTTCTTCGGGTTAGCGACCGGCATGACCTGGGGGATGGGTGGAACTACGTCCATCCCCACCAAACGGCACAAACACAAAATCGGAAAAATAAAATAAACAAAGACGCGGGTTGAAAGTGGAATGGTCTAGTTTTTGGGGGTCCCGGAACTGGAAAACCGGACCTGGGTGCATCAGCGTAAGCGGACGGTCACGGCAGTGCACGGCCGCTCAGGCTGCATAGTTTGGTAGAGAGGGTCGGGATCTGATTTCGACGGATAGGGAGTATCGGAACGGTATCAGCAGGAACACAAACGAATTGTTTGTTATTTGGTTTGCAAGAGCTACACGGGAGCGAAATCTTATGATGGGAAATTCGGGAACTCACCAAAAGTGCACTATAATCCATAGGCTCGGTGGAGGAATCTCGTACGAAAATTCCTCGATCACGTTATCCCACACACGTTTCACGAAAACGTACCGAAACGTATTTGATAACGCGCGCTTACGTAGCGCGATCGAAAACGAATCGAGCGTGTCGACAGAAAAACTGTCAATACGGGAGCGCGAGATCAAAGCCGAGTTGCCGGAACGGCAGCTCGAGGCAGACTGTTGCTTCGAGACCTTTTCGTAAAATCGCGATTGAAACGTCAAATCCCTTGATCGGTAGCTTCAGCCTTCTAACGCGAATCGCCTCTATACGCTATCGGTAACGTATCGGAAAATATTCCCGCGGCAGCGTATGGAGATCGCCCGAGATTGCATCCCCTGGAGCACAGCGAAAACTGGGTCGCAACACTAAAATCGCCACAAAGGGGTTCTACGACCCTTCGCCCGTACCCCTAACCTCCGCTCGTTCTCCACCGTACATGCACCTTATCGATGGGGCGCCGGTATTGCACCCGGACCTCCGACAATTCTTGGCGACCTCCGTCGGGCATCTCGATACGTCCAGCCATACTCCCCTCGACGGATGAAAGCACCCGAAACTCCAACAAACCCAACGAAATCGTAATCTTGATGTCGGTAGCGCGTAATCGGAACTGTAGCCGAGGCGAATCAGAGAGAATAAATCATACGGGAACTGAATTGATCGGTAGCTGTTTGGGGAGTTCTTTGTGACCGTGAGATTCAAAAAAATCACGTCACAATATATATATATATATATATATATATATATATATATATATATATATATATATATATATTGAAACGTTTCGTGTTTCCACGATGGCTAATTTTTCGTTTCTCGAACCGGCATTTCTGCGAGCATTCGGGAAACGGATTTTAAGGGGCGAATCTTCGCCGTTCCCTGAAGGGCGATGTACCAGAGATATGCCGGGAATGATGAGAAGGATATTAAGGTGTTTTGGAAGATGCCTCTGTAATTCGAGGGTCTCAAAGACGCCTATCTCAATCCGTCATCATTGGCATTTGATATTGTGGATTGTCGTATTTGTTAGTTCGGGTAAAAAATGAGACAATTATTGTGAGTTAGATTTGTAGTTGTTGGTATGTTAGTCGGTTAGCCAGTGTGTTTACAGAGGTCGAGAACGGGCGGCGAGTAGCGCCGTCTCCGTAGTACGGACAAGGATGGGAAGAGTGTATAGGAGGTGCGTGCACGCACGTTGAGCCGTTGTCGCGATGACTCTCTCTCTCTCTCTCTCTCTCTCTCTCTCACACACACACACACACGCTCTCCATCTCGCTCGCGCTCGTACAGCTCACGAGCGACGTCGTACACTCGTACCGCAGGTTTCGCACTCGCTTCTGGAACGAGAATACGTTTTCTCGTTGATTTGACTATGTGAGGTTTATCGATCCGGTTTTTATGGCGTCACTTCCGGCTGGCACTTGTTGCAGAATGCAACGTAGCGCACGGGTGCCACGCCGTATCGCTCACGCGCTAGAGATGCTAGCGTTCGATAATACGCGAGCTCGAGGACGGGTTATCCTGCGACCCTCGAGTGCGTATATCGGGGCCGTCCGAGAGGGACGGCTGACCTCCTTGGTGCCAGGCAAGGAGGACGGAAGACCGGAGAAGTTGGTCAAGAATATTCCCTCGTATGCAGCGAAGTGCGACCGGCCCTTCTCGGACTGCACACTTCGAGTAATTTGCCGTGGGATGTTGGGAATAGCGATCAATGGCCATAAGAACGGTTGATCGGGTGTTAAGTATGATTCCCTATCTAGCAATCACCACGCAGTCTCTGTTTCCGAGGTAGGACTTCCAGCGCAATGCTGGGGCTTCCCAGGGAAACAGAGCACCTTACCACGAAGCTGGGTTTATTTTTGGATGGGACCAAGGCTCAGGCGGCGAGGCCTCCATCCTGTGATCCGAGGTTTCGGATGACGAGATGACTCCACGTTGTATGATGAGTAGTTTGCGAAGAGTGCCTCTCGTGGTCGTGCACGCCCTTAAATAGCCTCAGGCACGTCAGGAGAAATTCCATTTCTCTAGCGTTTCTGGGGTGCTAGGTAGGGGATCACATCGCTGGGAGACGCTCAGTTAGTGGGGCGACCGTCCTGGTGACTTTGGAGACATTCGCACACTGGTGTACGTTTTAAGGGGAATGATCTTCCAGATTTTTTCTCGCCTCGATATCAGGCACACAGTAAGTATGAAGAGGCGTCGTGATGAATTTTGGGGCGCACTCTTATCTCATGGGAGTGATCGCAGGGCGACACTCACGAGATGTTAGACAGGGGGCGGGTACTGCCACGAGTCAGCGGTTGTTCTGATCCCTCGCGATGGGCGGAGCTCTTTGCGAGGTGTCGCAGGCGCGCCCCGTATGCTTGGTGCGAGCGTCCTGTCCTACCGGTGGGATAGCCGGTCGGTCCGACCACTGGCCATCTCACGTAATTATCTCGGGATTGGTGTCATAATTGCGCGTTAAGTATGTCGGATGCTTACCTGGGCAAGCGAACCGTTATAATATATAAACATTAAATATTTTTTAAAATGAGTATTTTTGCTCATGGTATAACGCTGTCGCGCTTTTAACTTCCCCGAACTCTGTCCACCTTATCATCCTCATCATCCCTATACATATCCTACCCGTTAAACCTAACCCCCGTTACGGCCACAGCCGACTTACACTATACTATACCGCATTCGCCGAGGGCACGGAGAAACTGTGGAAAACCTGTATTAGTATAGACCGCCCTGTATTCTTCTGATTCCATGGTGCACAGACTTCAACCTAAAGTCCGTACTCCACGGCCTCAGAAGAATCGGCCTTCTGCTCACTGGTCGATGCGCCAACCAGTGCACGGCTAAGCAGTCACCAATCCCAGTGTCAGCCGCGCGTAGCGCCGCTTAACAGTAGTGATCGCCCGAGCCGCACTCCGACCGCCCATTCACTGGTGTCGGTTATATATATGTATACTTACTATATATTTTGTATACTTGTAAAAAAAATTAGCATCAGTCGTACAAGAGTACGCGCGTACTCCCACACATCTAAGTATTGCGTACTCTTATACCACCTGCACATTCTAAACAAACATGACTGTTACTGACATTTATTGATGCGGTGCGAAATTACTTTCATTTTGAAGAAAGTAAATTGTGTTTCGTACATGCTTTGGAATGCTTCGAAAATGTCAAAAATAAATAAGAAATTGCAACCAAAACATCAAACTTACTTAGCCTCTCCGTTTTATTTCCCTTTTTTTTTAAATCCAAAACCCTTACCCTGTTAGGCGGTCTAATCACAACAGAAGTTAGCTTCAAGTAGCAAACCGTTTCGTCAGTAGCGTAGCTGCGTACTCTTATCGCCCGCGTACTCTTATACCACCTTACCCTACGACGGCAGAAAAATGGCCACCCACGTACATTAAAAGTTGCGGCGCCGTAGAAGGATTTCTCGAGTTCAGTTTCTTTTGGGGCAGCGATCGCGGAACGTCGGTTTTTTTCGCCCTTTTTTCCCTTTTGTCGATGCTTGCAACCTCTTGTTTGCATCCAACAAGCGTTCCTGGTCACGCAACTAACGCATTTCAACTACGCGCGCTCCGTACTCCAATCGCAGTTTTTTCATAACATCCAGCAAACGAATCGAACCGTTATTAAATAACAAAGTTGCCGTGTTTGTTGCGATGACGTTATCATTGTCAGTAAATGATGCTTTCGGAGCAGTTTTTGAAGAATTTTGTGTATAATGTCCCACGCATCTCGACAAGTGCCTCGTCAGTTAAAGCTTCATACACTGAGTTTATTGCTTTTTGAACATCGGCATGCAGTGCAGATTTGTGTTTGTATCCAGTAAGCTGTCACATTTAGCTTTTTTGCCACGTACACCAGCTATCTTGTTCGGATGAACGGTGATCTTGCCGCGGAGTATTGGAGTTTGATAGATCTCCTGAGCTCAATTTTGCGAATTTATCAGTTTTCTTCGCATCAAAATGTTTGAAACAGATTGTAGTAATAGAATTAAAAAAAAAAACGAACAAATTCGAGATTTTTTAATGCCTAGTCTTCTCAACAAAAACACAATTCCGAGATAATCGCGTTAAAATGTTTAAGCCTATTTCTCATGGATAACATTTTTGTTCGGACTTACATAGTCATCTATTCCAGGACTATAGAGGGTCCCTTTCGGATCTGCAGCCGCCTCCTGGACTTTGAATTGATGTTGCCTACGAACCATCTTCCCGTCTTTAGAGGCCTCTTGCGCGCGCTTCTCGTCTTCCTTCGCGACGAACTCATCGACATGAGCGTTGCAGGGTACCCCCAATGTTTCGAAAATCTTTAATGCTGCAATATTACCCCCGTTGCAAATGCAGGCAAATGTGTAAGCTGCAATTTGGACCGGCAGTATACCTCCAGAAAGATTCTTCCAGCTGATTTTTCAGATGAGTTTTAATTGTAACTCTCGTTATTATTCTGAGTGCATCCGCTTACGCATATTTTAACAATTCTTTCTTCGCAAGATCTTCATAGTCTCGATAGCTTTTAAAACGTCTTCTAGAAAGGGCTGGTAGCTGTGTACGAAGCCGGGATCTTATTTGGTTTCTTTTTATCGTCGGGCAGTGCTGTGGGAGCTTTAATCTTTGCGCTTTTTCGGCTCTGGGTTTGATTTATATTTATACTCAGAAAAACGCGTTAGAACTGTTAGTATGTAAGAAGCAAAACAAGATGCACGCACCGTCATGTAATTTCGATGCTGCTACGTTGAACGCCAGTATACAACGGCTCCAGGGTCTTAGAAATGGAGCAGATGTTCCAGAACACAGTTATACTATGACATTTCGGTATACGTGTCCCCCAAAATCGAAGAGCATGATAGAAGCCGGTCTGTGGAGCAAAGTACCAGTACCGTTCATCGAACGCTGCGCACGGAGACTCGCACTCTCAGGTAGCGCGCTAGAAATAGCCGTAACTTTGGTTCTAGTGCTCATGTCCTTATGAAATTTTGAGGAAACATTCTTAAAGATGTACTTTGACAAAATGCTGTGAATTTTTTTCGTTTTTTTTACCCACAGAAGTAAATATAACCCCTTAAGAGACGAAGATCCTCTTCTTAAGGCCTTATATACACTTTTGATGGTCGGAAAAATGAAAAAAAAAATCGTTTGCATATTCTTCAAATACAATATGTCAAGAATATTCTCACCAAATTTCATGAAGATCGGAGCATTACATTTGCAGTTATAGGTATTTCAACCGCACGACCGAGATTACGCAGCGCTGGGCAAAAATAAGAAGGCTGAAATAACATCCTCTAAATACACTTACACTGCTCTTCCTGCCGATATTTTGAAAGCTGTTAAGCCAATTTACGAAGATTTGGCGAAGAAAGAACTTTTAGAACGATGTGTTGGTGGATTTACACAAAATGATAACGAAAGGTTTAATAAACTCATTTGGAAAATTACACCAAAGCATCTGCCCAGCGGAGTAATACCAGTTGGAATCGCAGCATATGCATCTGCTTGTTTATTTAATGAAGGCAACATCTCTATACTGAAGATTTTAGAAACACTCGGAGTGCCTTGTGGCCGAAACGCCCACGCCTATATCAGTCAAGAGGACGAGTCGCGTGTTACGCTTGCCGAGCAGCAAGCGCAAGCAGCCACAAGAGAAGGAAGAATGGCTCGTAGGCAGTATCAAATCAATGTTTTAGAGGCTGGAGAGGATGCAGAAGGATTACTGTATTACCCTGGAATCGACGACTCCATATTAGTATGAATAAATTAACTTTAAATGTAAAATAAACATACTAGAAGCTTAAACGCGTTTATCTCAGATTCGCCTTTTTTTAGAAACACCTTTGCGGTGGACACAATAACTAAAAAAAAACTATTAATCCGCTTCATACCAAATTTATACCACTTATTCATTATGATACTAGCTACGGCCAGGACGAAGGATTTAGAATTTTGTTGCAAAAAAAAAACATTTTTTTTGTAACAAAAACACCGAAAATTTGGCACTTCAAAAAACGAATTTTTTGTTAAAATTATCGTCATCTTAAATCAAAATGTTTCGAATCCTTCGTCCAGGCCCGATCCAATGCAATATACTAATGAAATCTTTTTCAAATTCTGATTTCAGATGAACCGTTCTCAAGTTATTATGTCCACCGCAACTGATATTCAAAAGAAAGCGCTCTTGGAAGACCGCTAGAGTTCCGCCATTTCGAAATACTTTTGAATAAAATTGTACAAGTACATGAAAATATGCACTAATCGATGTTGTTCACAGTTTTCCAATGTTTCCGTCGAAAAAAATCACGAAAATCACGTTCCTCCGCCCGCTACAAGTGTACATAAGGCCTTAAAATCTATATTACGTATATTGAGTGATTTTTTACAAGACTGATTCTCAGATGGTATGTATAATTTATTTTTATGTATATTGAAACTCGATCTTCATCAGGTATGGTAGTCAGATTATTCGACAGTATATAAATGCAACACTATTTATGCGCAATTACGGATCCTTTCCATTGGTTAGAACTGATTCTTCAATGATGGGTTTTCCGTATTAGATAGAGCGGGAGAATCTCTTTGTGTTTTTAACTCAGCATATTTTTTGGAACACTCTTTTTTATAAATGGTAAGTCGACATTTTGTACTTAAACTCTCATTTACGACTATTCGTGGCTGTGAAGAGGAAGAGAAACCATTGGGTTTAGTTATATAATTTTTTTGATTTCCTGAGTTTCGATGTATACCTGTTACGTCTCCGTGAACTTATCCAATCTCAGGGAGGGCACAAGACGGTATTGACTCCGCTTTCCGGTCAAGACAATTAAGTCCTTTGCCCAGGGACGGAAGTCACGTCTTTGATATGGGAAGAATGACGGTTGGATAATGCGTTGGTCTGAGGGAAGATCGAATAATACAAGAGATTTGCATGAATGCTTTGTTTACGGTTAATCTCCGTGTGTTCCTTTTGTTTCATTTGTCGTCTAATAATCGTGGTTATAATTTCTCTTATCGGTGGTTTCGCCTTGAAATACGGATTATTGTTGTTACAATTTCCTTGCGCTTATAATGTTCACACAGTGATTACATGTTGATTAAATAGTTATAATATTAACACATATATCGAACGGTGGATAGTGTTCGCACAATGGTTATACGAGATTAACTAGTTACACCATTTGCACACGATTAAATACTTGAAATGGTTGCAATGTTCAAGAAGGAAATATAGTTCTTTGAAGTCAAAATGGTTTAGATTTGGGCTGTATTCGAGAGATTAATAGATGCTCTCAGAGTCTTGAGGTTGAAAGATACGGTGGTGATGCAAGGGTTTAGATTTGGGATTCGAACACTTCGCGATGGGCTCAAACTTCTGTTGAGGAGAGTGGTCGACCGATATTGGAAGATGAAACGCGACTGGAATCGTATTGATGTACAGTGGACCTTGCTAAATTTCGACTGGTAGACTTCGGTGACGGTACTATGAGATCTTATAATAACGACGTTCTTCGTTACGATACGCACGGTGGTGCTGTTTACGTGTATTCCGCCCTTGAAATCCGAGCAGCGCGTAGTATACGTGGAACGAGTGAGGACAACATGACGTCATCTGGTTTAAACGGGATTATCGATACCAAACCCATCGACAATTCGGAGCGTTGAGAAAGATCGTCGGTGTCTAGCGGATATTGTTTACCGCAAGCGTGTGAGCTCTCGGGACAGACACTAGAGCTCACGGCCGGGACTCCGATCGAGCTCAGAGACTGTATATACTGTTATGCCGGGTGGTTTGGGGTGGAATCAAGTAGACACCTTTTTATTCTCCGTTTTTTTTTCTTAAATCAATCTCACATTTATTTAGAGACTCGCAATGAACAAATTTCTATTTCTAATTCCGTATACGGTAATTCTTTTATTCGCTAATTCTCCGGGTCATTCCGAGTCGAAGGAGTTACGACGACTGACTTCCCTTCCTTACAAAATTTACCTTAGCCGATGAAAAATATGTATTACTCCGCCCTACTTCATATCACTCCGCGAGTAAAATGCGGTTTTCAAAAGCAGTGCGGTTAGTCTCCCGCGCTTGATTCGCTGAAACAGCAACTGTACCGTGGGACAGTTTCTTAACGTAAAGTCTTTATCTAAAGCGGACAAATCCGGATGCATTCCTAAGCCTCGGCATATCACCCCCACCCATATATGAGAAATCCCCCTCACAATTTTACATAACGAGATTTCTCTCTTTAAAATTTTTTATTACTAATATTCGTGATCGTCTTCAAACCCTGAAATTCGTAGATTTGAATGTCTAAAATTTTCCCTTCTTGTTCGTGATGAGTATTTTCGCACGTCCAAAGTGTTTGGGGATGGGTCCCTATATGAGGTTATCCTGTTAACACGTTCACCGGCTCCATAGGAATGTCATTTCGAAAAGTGTTATGATCCGATTGCTCCTTCAAAACACAATTTGGCAGAGAATTGCATGTGTTAAACACTTTATTCAAAACGAATTTCAGAAATTACAAGATTCGCAATTTAAACAGCAGGTAGATTGTTAGAAGTATTGCTGATCCGTAGAGAATGTACCAAAACTATTCAGTTATGTTCTCCTGAAAGGTTCGCGTCCTTTCATGGTGTTCAATCCCCTCTATTTCTGTACTAAGATCGCTTAATTTGGTACCGTATCTGGTAAGATCATCTATTTTTACGTCGGGAGTTTCAATTACATGAATTTTCAAGAGACTTAAGTTGAAAGATAGATTTTTTCATATTTCAAAGTTATTGCCCAAATCATAGGTTATCAAGGGAGTGAATGACTTGTTCTGACTGTATTTTCTTTCTATGTACGAATTCAATATGACATCGTTGGTTACTGCGTTGCATCCGGGCGCGAGCCAAAGAATTTTTGTTCCGTTAATTATTTTTTCTTCTACATCATCCACATAGTATGGGTTATGTGAACTACCTTAACAATACAGTCGTCTTTGTTTTGTTTAAGTGGTTCGTTTACAATTTTACTTAGGCAGGTATCATGCGCCTTCACATATTTCGGATTATCTTTTTTACAGAAATACAAAGTTTGGTGTACTTTACAGGTATCTAAAAAGTTTGAATAACTCGGTGTGTATAGCAACTTTTCGTCGTTGGTGATTATATAATCATGTGGATTAGATATGTATGCGATTACATTATTTTCAATTAATTTCGGGGCGGGAATTACTCGATACGCTTTATAATTTTCTATTTCAGGGATCGCTACTTTGATTATGTAAACAAAACGGTATCCTATTACGGTTATCGATACGTCGCTTATTTCTAAAGACTCAAAGTAATTATTACCGTGGACAGGAATGCGCATTCGTTCGTTACCCTTTTCGTCTCTTATCAACTTAATAGGGCTAATTAAATACTTAGGCGATAAAAGCTGATGGTTTGTTTGGCCTGATTTTCCGAAGAAAATTGATTCCATTAAAACTCTAACATTTCTGTTTAGGTCTAGCAATGCCAATTCGATTTCGAAACACATTTCAGTAATCAAAGAATCCTCTTCTAATGTTTTCTCTTTTTGCAGTAATTTATTCAGCTTTTTGTCGACAGTTTGGAAATGAAGATCGATTTCGTGCAATGATTTGTTATATTTGCGAAAGAGAGTCTCACTCTTCTGAAGGGAGAGTTGTATAATATGAGTTTGATTTTTGAATAATTCTGTAATTCTTCTGTTGTCATTATAGACCGCATCTATTTATTTATTGTAATACTCATTGTAATATAATACATTGCCCAAATAATATTTTACTTGCTTGACCAACAAAATCAAATAACCCACATTTATTCCTAAAGAGGGTTGGTAAACGAATAGTGGAAAACAACTTGTACTTATTATTAATGGTAATGTCCAATTGTTTACGTAATTGCTGAATTTACCCACTTTTTGCACAGATGTTCGAACACAGCGTTTTCACCGTGTTCAATGGCTCGCCAACTTTGCTCTCCTCCAAGATCAGCTCGTCCAAATTGTAATAAGATATTACATTGTAAGTCTCGTGAAAAAAAATTCGTATCTCCTAAATAGTACATGTGCAAGTTCGGTAATGTCGAGAATTCTATTTCCCTCATCTTACTGGCATTGTTTGACGATATCTTAATCAGTATGGTTCTGGAACAAAGTAACATTAGCATATTTTATTCTATTCGCATGAACAATTATCTCTTTTTTATTCTTAGCTATCTTATAATTAACGTCGCAAATGTCTCAATTATCCTATATGGACCTTCAAATGGCAAATTCAATGCCTTCGTCTTGTCATTAGGTGTACTATTTCTTTTTAACCAAATGAAATCCCCAGTATGACATTCTTGTGATATTCGTATGATAATTTGTTTGCTTTTCTCCATTGTTGTTGTAATCTTCGTTTGTAGGTTTTCCAAATACTCAGGGTAAGTGGTATTGGTCCCTTTCAGCGAAGAGATACACTTCGGATTGTTTCCGAAAGTTAATTCGTAAGGGGTGAATCCAGTACTTGCATATTTAGACATGTTGTAATATAAGTTTGCTAGATGAATTCGTTCGTCCCAGTCGTCCGCATTTTTGTTGGAGAAATGTCGCAAATGATATTCCAATACCTGATGACTTGTTTCTACACTACTATTGCTTTCTGGATGAAGGCTAGTCGTAGTAATGTGCTTAATTCCCAACATTTTCGTAAAGTTCTTCATTAGTTCGCTAGTGAAATTCGTCCTTCGGTCCGTTAGGATGGCACGTGGTACGCCAAAGTATCTAACGTATCCTTTCAGAAACATTTTCATTACTGAAGGGGCTGTGAAATCTGTGAGTTTGAGTGCGACGAGGTATCTTGTCAAACAATCCTGAATCGTCAAAATGTATTTGTTCCGGTTAGCAGTCAATAGCGATGGGCCGCAAATATGCATAGCAATTTTGTCGTTGCATTTTTGCGGTGTGTCAGTGATTACCATTGGCATTTTTGTCGGGTGTCTGTTGGCCTCATTCTTCTGACAAATAATACATTTTTTACAATGTATTATTTGTAAAATAATACATTTTTTACAATGTATTATTTGTAAAATAATACATTTTTTACAATGTATTATTTGTAAAATAATACATTGTAAAAAACTATTGGACTATTGTGGTTTTTTTTCGAGTATCTTCTGGATATCGCCTTCTCGTGGGATTATTCGCTCTTTGCCGTGGAGATATACAGTACAGTTTCCATTATTAAAAACATTCCGACACAACTTTTCTATGTCTTTCCTCGAAACACCAGTTAGGCGAATGCAACTGTCGTGATCGACATGAATCTCGTTCCATTCTTCGGCAATTGCTGCGTAAAATAATTCTCCGATGTAT
Source organism: Ophion obscuratus (assembly GCA_964007375.1). Lineage (NCBI taxonomy): Eukaryota > Metazoa > Arthropoda > Insecta > Hymenoptera > Ichneumonidae > Ophion > Ophion obscuratus. Next base: position 42,934,064 of record OZ023319.1, read on the forward strand.
CTCGATAAATCATCGCTCGTTGTTCTTTGTTCTACCCCAATTACTACATGGAATTCACGGTTGTCTTCCTCAGAATAGACTTCGAAATTCTGTGCAGCCTCGACTTGTTCTTCTTCCTCTCTTCTGACGAAACAAATATCTACACCACCCTCGGGTATTGGAGAGTCCGTCAAAAGTATTTCTCTTCCCAGTTTTTCTTGAAGGAATGGTTCGGTATCTTCCCGGGCATCGTCCTGATATGGTTCTTTCAATTCTTCCATTGATATTTCTCCTGTTTCTTGAATCTTCCGTCTTTTTGTTCTCACATTTTCTTGCAGTTTTTCTTGGTCAGCCTTCCCTCTTGGCTCTATTATTTTCCTCGGCCAATCGTCTTCTTTCGAGGTACCTGGTATCGGGCTTTCTTCTCTTCTCGATGACCCTGATGCCTGATTGTGAATGTTCAATTGACGGTTTACCAAGATCGAGGAGGGTTTCTCGATAACGGATCTGCATTGGTGTTGAGGATCCCTTTCTTGTATACGATATCGTATTCGTAATCCTCTGGACCGATTCGCTACCTTGCAAGTCGTGAATGCGGATCTGTGTTATTCATCAACCAGATTAATGTACGCTGGTCGGTGATGATCTTGAATTTACGACCGTACAAGTAGGGTCGAAAATGTTTGATGCATCAGACAATCGCCAATAACTCCTTCTCCGTTGTTGAATAGTTTCGTTTTGCTTTGTTGAGTACAAGACTCGTATACGCGATTGGATATTCCTTGTCTTTTTTTCTTAAGAAAGTATTCCTCCTAGAGCAATATCCGAAGCATCTGTGGTCAATGTGAACTGTTTGGAAAAATCGGGGTACGCCAAAATCGGTTCCTTACATAATTCTCCTTTTAGGGTGAAAGCCTAAAAGGAGAGCCTTTTAGGCTTTAGAGGAGAGGCTTCCTTTTAAAGCCTTTTCCTGTGGAGTGCCCCAAATAAAATCAAGATTTTTTGCAGAAGCTGCGTCAATGGTTTGGCCTTTTTACTGAAGTCTCTAACAAATTTCCGGTAGTATCCTGTCAATCTTAGAAATTGGCGGACATTTTTAACGTTTTTCGGTTTTGGGAATTCAGAAACGCTTCTGCTCGTTTCAGGGTTTGGTTTCACTCCTTCTTCTGTGATAATATGCCCTAAATATTGCAATTCAAGTCGAAGATATTCGCATTTATCAGGTTGAAGCGTTACATTCGTTTCTCTCATTCTTTCAAAAAATACGCGTAACTTTTCATTGTGTTCCTCGAGAGTCCTCCTATAGACTACAACATCGTCTAGGTAAACGAAGCAAGTGTTGCCAATCAATCGTTGTAGCGCGTTGTCAATCATCCTCTGAAATGGTGCTGGGGCGTTTTTCAAACCCAACGGCATGCGTAAGTATTCGAATTGACCATGGGGTGTACTAAACGCTGTTCTTTTTCTATTTCTTTTTTCTTTGGAATTTGATCTAATCCACTGGCCAAATCGAATATTGAGAAGTACTGTGTGTTATCTAGCTGATCAAGAATTCCCTCAATGTTGGGCCAAGGATGGGCATCCGATAGAGTTTTTTCATTTATTTTTCGAAAGTCGACGACTACTCTCTATTTTTGTTTGCCAGACGCGTCGTTTTTCTTTGGAACAACTCATAACGGTGAGTTGTACGGACAGTTCGATTCTTGGATGATTCTTTTTTGATGCATTTCGTCTACTTGTCTCAGAATTTCTTCGTGTTGAGCCAAGGGGTACCGATATTGTTTGACATTTACTGGAGTCTGATCGGTCGTTTCTATTGTATGTTCAGCCAGATTAGTACACGGCAATGGATCACCAGGGAGGTAAAAAACGTCTTGATACGTATCGATAATCTCCCAAATCTTATAGTGATCTCTTCCATTCAAAATGTGTTTAATTCGAGTATTTTCTTTCAATAGCTGGCTTCGGAAAATAGAATAGTTACCCGAATGCGACAGATCTAATTTAAACATTCTTGTTTCCGAGCACGTTCTAGCGAAAACTGTCATCTGTTGCTTCATGTCGAAAATGGCGCCTTCCTCTGCCAAAAATGGTCGTCCGGCAATAACATCTTCATCAAGAGGGTAATCGTTTGGGACTACAAAGAATGTGTGATCACTTTTACCAAGAGTAATCTTACAGTCTTGGTTACAGAATATAGGAGTGTCGTTTATGCCAGTTATTAATGCGAATATTGTTGTGACCGGCAGGCCGATGGTGTTTTTTCTTTTATCAAATTTACTGCTGCTCCCGTATCCGCCAAGAAGGAGTGGTCTCGTGCTCCATAGGTGCTGTGAATCCTGAGCACGAAGCTTGCTCCGGGGTTTTTTCGATCTCTTGACATTCGGTTTACTTTATATGGTTCGGTGGTACGTTTGGCATATGGCGTGACGGTAAATTGTGCCACGATGTGTTGTGACGTTTCGGGCATTCTCTGATAAAATGACCGATATTTCCGCATCCGCGGCACGGGGAGCTTTTATTTTTTTCCTTTCGTGCTCTTGGACTTCCTTTTTGATAATTTGGAGTGCTGCTGAACCTTCTCGGGTGTAACGAATTTTCCTTAAAAGGTGTTTTGAACAGAACTCGGGACATTTCCTCTTCTTTCTCGGTCTCTAGAGCGAGATTTTGCGCTTCTCTTATTGTTTCAGGCTTTCCTGCTTTCACGAATAATCTGATACTCGGCAACAGTCCTCGAATAAATCGTGCTAACCCTTGCTTTTCTTCATTTTGGAGTATTACTGCTCGATGTTGAGGGTTTAAGCTCCGATCACTAGTCATTGCGCGTTTTACGTTCGCGAGATGTTCTGAATTTTTTAAATTATATGCATTCACGCCCTCACTATTTTATTGGCATTGGCTTCTCTCAAGCAAGCTGATTTCGTAAGACTTGCTATTCCCGAAATTGTTACGTAGCACTTGGAACAACTCTTCGGTTGTTCGAATGTCGTGACCGTCAATTGCTTTTTGCATGCACCTTTGATGATTATTTTTATATGACTAATCTGGTGAATATATTTTTTTGTGTTTCTGGGATTTCTTCTAGTACTGATTTTATCTGGAAAATAAAGGTTCTCACGGAGATGCTGTTCCCTTCGAACTCGGTAATAAATTCTAAGCTCTCTTTCAGTCGTATTACAGTTGACAATTGGTGATTAGTCTCTTGGGTCGGCGCTTCATTAAGTTCTTCCGATCAATGTATTTCTCTGTTACCCCCCAAATCTTCGATTTTCTGGTTCAGGCCGTCAACTTTTTCTCGAAGCGACTCTAACGCGTCACGAAAGTCGTGCAGCATATTTTCCATTCCCATAAAATAACGTGATGTTCTTATTCGAACAAATTCTCACTGGTTTGTTACAAATACATTTTTCACTTACACTAGCATCATTATGCTTCTCATTTTTTTGGACGGCATTTGATTACCGGTTTGAAGTATCATTTCTAGCTGCCACCAATTTTATCTTATGCCGGGTGGTTTGGGGTGGAATAAAGTTGACACCTTTTTATTCTCCGTTTTTTTTCTTAAATCAATCTCACATTTATTTAGAGACTCGCAATGAACAAATTTCTATTTCTATTTCCGTATACGGTAATTCTATTATTCGCTAATTCTCCGAGTCGTTCCGAGTCGAAGGAGTTATGACGACTGACTTCCCTTCCTTACTAGATTCACCTTAGCCTATGAAAAATATGTATTACTCTGCCCTACTTCATATCACTCCCCGAGTAAAACGCGGTTTTCGAAAGCAGTGCAGTTAGTCTCCCACGCTTGATTCGCTGAAACAGCAACTGTACCGTGGGACAGTTTCTTAGCGTAAAGTCTTTATCTAAAGCTGATGAATCAGGATGCATTCCGAGGCGTTTCTAAGCCTTGGCTTAACAATACAAACAGTATATATACAGACTGGATATACAAACACGTTTATGCTCACACTCATGCGACTTTTGTATGAGTGCGGGGAATAAGAGTTTTAAATATTCTACGGAATGTGCAGTTTTATCGTGCGTGTGAAGTGCGGGTAACATAAAAATGAGAGAGCCAACGGAACTTACTGTTTCCGAGTTGCGAGCAAAACTTTTACAACAAAATCTCTCGTCGCGTGGCACAAAGGCAGAGCTTATCGTCCGTCTCGATAATGCCGCTCCCAGTGGCGAGTGGCGACGCGTTCCGGGGAGTGACCGCGAGAACAGAGTCGAAGACAGTTGTGCCGATAGAATAGATGCGCTGTTACTCCCACCTGGCTCAAATTATGTGCAACGATAATTTGAGCTTCTACGTGGAACCGTGGAAATAAAATACTCCGAAACCCCAGGAAACTCGCGCTCCCACGCTCCCGCGCTCCCGAAAGCAATTCGAGAGCCGACAGTGGCGTACAAACGAAACCTTCAACGAATATTGCCACGAGACGGTAATAATGGCCAACCGGGTCCCGATCGCAGATGACGAGATCATCCAATACGTCATCGATGGTATTCCTGATGAGAGCATTCGTAGTCAAGTTCGTCTCTAAAACTTCGATACGACCGAAGCAATGTTCAGCGCTTTTGCGAAATTGTCGCTCCGCTCCGATTTAAAAAAAACCGTGTGAAACGCGAGACAGACGGGAGCTCCAAATCACCAGCAAAAACCCAACAACATCGACGGTGCTACAACTGTAATTAGGAAGGTCATCTGAAGCCGGATTGCCCGAAGTCGAGGAAGAGCACAGGAGGCTGCTTCACGTGTGGTGCGATCGACCATCGGGCGAAAGATTGCACCGGCCGCGAAAAACGAAGAGAAGTCAACAAAGTTGCTGAGGCTCCCGACGAAGGAGACGTCTTTGTGAAGAACGCCACCTACACGATGCGAGGCGATAAAGCGCGTAAGGTTTACCTCAAAACTCTCCTCGATACAGGTAGCGCGCTTAGCTTCATTAAAGCACAACACGTCCCGGGCGACGTTATCGAAACTGATTGCGGCTCTCTCAGTAAGAGGTTTCAGGGTATCAATAGCAGCAATTTGATTGTATTAGGCACGGTACGGTTAGATATCACTTTCGACGCGAAAACCCAAGAAAATGTGCGACTGTTGGTGCTACCGGACTCGACAATGCTTTGGTCAGTCGTCCTCGGTAGGACACTTTACGGCTTTTTGGTTTGTGAGTTAGCTTTGACCCGGATCGCGATAAAAATACTATAGCGGGAATTATGACTACCGATGTGACCGGAGACGGCGATGACGCAATAGATTCTCTCGTGATTAACCCTGCGCTTCCATTAAAAGCGCAATCCTATGCGAAAGGGGGGCAGACTATTTGCAGTCCGAGCGACCGGAATTTCCGAAGAAAAAGGCGGAAATGAGTTTCATGTTACGCGAACGCCATCCATTTTACGCGGCACCACGTAGACTTTCCTATTCCGAGAAATCCGACGTCCAGAAAATATTAAGAAAGGAAAGAAGAGAGATGGTGACACTCTTATGTGGTCGACTACAGGACGCTGAATAAATTCACATTGCGTGATAATTACCTGCTCCTGCTTATCGAGGATCAGCTCGATGTTTTAGGCGAAAAAAGTATTTTAGCCTACTCGATCTCAAGGATGGTTTTCACCGTGTGAGCATGGCGGAAGATGCGCTAAAATACACTTCGTTCGTCACGCCATTGGGTCAATTTGAATATTTGAAAATGCCGTTCGGCCTAAAAACCGCGCTGACCGTATTTCAACGTTGGATAATCTCCGTGCTATCACAATGTATACAGGACGGTGACGTTATGGCATATATGGACGACTTCCTGATCGCTATCGAAACGATTGAACACCATTTGAAGGGACCAAAAACGTGCTCATAGTACTCGTCGAGAACAAGCTACAGCTCAAGCTTGACAAATATAGGATATTGTTTAAGGACATCGAGTATCTCGGCTATAGGATCTCCGAGGACGGAGTACGGCCGACCGAACGATGCGTTGAGGCAATATCAAATTATCCCGTACCAGGCGATATTCGCGGGGTCCAAAGATTTCTGGGAATGTGTTCCTACAAGTCAAAGGTTTTTCGGTTCTAGCGAGGCCACTGTATAACCTGCTAAAGAAAGGTGCGAGTTTTCGATTTGGCGAGGAAGAACGAAGTTCCTTTGAAACATTAAAGTCAAAACTCATACAGGCTCCAATCTTGAGTATTTATAACCCGAGCAACGAAACGATGGAGGAAAAAATGTAAATACAGTGTACAACCAGTTGTGATAGTTGTAAGTCCGGGAGGGATTACTGTCAGGACGGCCGAACTGTGAGATCTTATAATAACGACGCCATAAAATACTACTTCCTTTCGGCGTAGAATATGTGACGCTGTACGCGTAAGACTACCGAGAGAGACGACGATTAAGCGAGGTGTTCGATCTCAGGGCTCGAATCATTCGGACGCACGATACCTGTATATTTCGGAGAATAAACTCTAGTACGAATTGTCGAAAATAAAGCCTTGTTATATTTCCTTTTATCTGATCATGACCGCTTACAGTACCTTTAGCCGCGAGATTGAAATCGAGACAACGACGAATGTGGCCCAGATCCTTCATTAATATCCCTTTGGGGGGTAGGGGGGGGGTGGTCTTCCGATAAGAGATCTTCCACGTGTAGGCAATCTTGGGTAGCCTTCGTATTTCTGGTAGTTGTTTTGGAGGGTACGTATGACGTAGAGGTGACTTTTCTCATCGCGGTACGTGTGGCTGACATTCTTGGATTCGGGGAACAGTTGGTTTTTACGATGTTCCGGGTATTAAATAAAAGTGGATCACTGGTTTGCCTTTTATAGTTCGAACGGATGTTGTGGTATGGGTAATCCCTGTATGGGTCGAGTGGCTCTTTCCTTTTCAACCCGTCCAAGGGGTGATCTAACTGATTTTGGCGCCGATAGAATATTCGGGTGTTTCTTGTAGGTTTGGGCTGGACATCAATGTCAGATGCGATCTGATATGATTTTATTCCTCGGGTGATCTAGCTGATTGCGGTTTACGGGGTGTCCTTGGTTTTAAAATGAAAAGCTGGCCTTTACGGCGCCAACAGCTTTTATATAGAATATTTGAATGCCTCTTGGAGGCTTGAGCTAGACATCAATTTCAGAGGCGATTTGATATGATTTTATTCCTCTGTTATGTGGTTCCTTAATCTCGTGCTGTAAGCGAAAGCGTTGGCGGGGTGGGGCGGTCAATTGATGGGATGACTGAAGTAGATTTTCTATTATATTTTACCAAAGCGTGGTGGTTCAGAGGAAAATTGCTGCGGGGCTGGGGTGGTAACATACCCTTGTTGGTTTCGATCTATTACCCTTCCTGATTAAACTTTTTCCTATCACTTTCCACCCGCACTTCGCTGATCTAACCTAACTTTCGTTGTGTCTACAGGCGTCTTGAGCTACACTATACCGCATTTTTCGGAGATACCGAGAAACGGTGGGCAACCCGTGCCGGTAAAGCTTCATATTTTAGTTTTAAGGCTTTCACGGCTCTTTATGTAATGAGAAGAGTATGTGGCTTCCGGATGGAGGCCGTGTTGAGGATCAGCGTTGTGCCGACATTTCGCAAACGTTACAGTCTGCATCATCAGGGCTGAGAGCTCCGATACTGAAGCTCTCGTGTCTCAGGTATTCCTTATATAGTTGCAGTCATCGTTCTGGATCGCTGCACCAGCCAATCAGATGTTTTAATTGATCAGCTGGTCAATTAAAGGCAAAGAAAACCTCAATCATTTCTTAACCTTCCTCAACTCCCAGCACCCCAATATTCAATTCACCATGGAGATAGAACAGGAAAATCAAATCCCTTTTCTGGATGTACTGGTGCAACGGAAAAGCGATGGCACTTTGGGCCATAAAGTTTACCGGAAGCCAACGCATACGGATACATACCACCATGCTACGTCCCATCACCACCCTTCCCAAAAACAGTCGGTCATAAGCTCTCTGGTCTACAGAGCTCTAGCGATCTCCGAACCAGACTCCTTGGAGGTTGAACTAGAACACCTACGAAAAGCTTTAGGAGATAATGGCTACAAGCCAGGCAACATCGAAAGAACGATCAAAAATCTAAAAAGGAAAATAGCTGTTCCGAAAACGGTTACAGCACCTGATGGGGAGAATGAAGGACAAATAACCGCAACAACTTCCCTTCCATACCTTCAGGGCATAACCGATCGCATAGGGAGGGTCCTTGGAAAACATAACGTGCGAGTCATCTTCAAACCTCAGAAGAAACTAGCACAAGTGATTCCGAGTGCAAAAGACCAAATACCACCATTAAGTGCACCAGGAGTATACAAGATACCCTGCTCATGCGGTAAAGTGTACATAGGAGAAACCGGGAGGAAGATCAGTACACGGATCAAAGAACATCAACGGTGTATCAAATATGGCCATATTACACAATCAGCGCTGGCCGAACATTGGATGGAGACTGGTCATGCCATCCAGTTCGACAAAGCCCAAAGCCTGGCCCCATCAAACAGCTATTTTTCCAGGAAACGCCGAGAAGGCTTGGAAATCCGAAAACATCCGGACAATCTAAACAGAGATGGAGGATATCACGTCAATCCTATTTGGCACACCGTCCTCCCGGTTTTTTAATTGACCAGCTGATCAATTAAAACATCTGATTGGCTGGTGCAGCGATCCAGAACGATGACTGCAACTATATAAGGAATACCTGAGACACGAGAGCTTCAGTATCGGAGCTCTCAGCCCTGATGATGCAGACTGTAACGTTTGCGAAACGTCGGCACAACGTTGATCCTCAACACGGCCTCCATCCGGAAGCCACATACTCTTCTCAAAGCTTCATATTTTTTTGATTCACTTGTGTACAGACTTTTACTCAAGTATCTACACTCAAGGTCTCAAAAGTATCGTTCTGAGTATTGGCCATGTACCATACTGCCTAACCCGATGTACTACTGGAGCCGAATCCCAACCTTTCATCCACCAGTGTTGGTTCATTGGGTTCATTTACATTTTCTACCAGTAGTGTAGTTGGGTCGGTTCTAACGCCCGTCTTAGGAGTGGGGCGGGGGAGAGTTCCCGTGGAGAGGGGGATGACGTCACCCGGGAAGGGGTAATCAGTGGGGGAGGCGGTGTCCCACGGGGCGGAGGAAGTCATTAAAAGGGGGTGTCGAAAGGGGGGGGGGGCTATCGATTGATTTATTATTTTATATTTTCTAATGTAATCATTTTTTTTAACTCTGCGAGCAAGTCGATTACGGCCTTATATGCACTTGTAGCGGGCAAATGGACGTGATTCTCTTGATTTTTTTTCGACGGGACAATAAATGTTTATTGAAAAACTGTGGACAACATAGATTAGTACATATTTTCATGTACGTGTACAATTTTTTTTATTCAAAAATATGACATAATGGCGGAACTCCAGTTGTCTTCCAGGAGCGCCTTCTTTTAAGCATCAGTTGCGGTGGATATGATAACTCGAGAACGAATCATCTGAATCAGAATTAAAAACAGATTTCATTAGTATATTGCATTGGTTTGGGCTAGGACGAAGAATTTGTAAAAATTTTGATAAAAAAACATACTGACGTTAATTCGAAATAAATAATCATTTTTTGAAGTACTAAATTTTCGGTGTTTTTGTTACAAAATTCAACATCCTATGTCCAGGCCCTATTATCATAATAAATAAGTGGTATACATTTGGTACGGATCGGATTAATAGTTTTTTAGTCATCGTGTCCACCGCAGAGGTGTTTCTAAAAAAAGACGATTCTGAGATAATCGCGTTTAAGATTCAAGTATGCTTCTTTTACATTTGAAGTTAATTTATTCATACCAACATGGAGTGGTCGATTCCAGAGCCATACAGTAATCCTTTTGCATTCCCTGCAGCCTCTAAAACATTGATTTGATACTGCCTACGAGCCATTTTTCCTTCTCTTGTGGCTGCTTGTGCTTGCTGCTCGGTAGGCGTAACACGCGACTCGACCTCTTGACTGATATAGGGGTGGGCGTTTGGACCATAAGGCACTCTGAGTGTTTCTAAAATCTTCAGTAAGGCAAACGGCCCAGTTACTGACACTGTCCCAGTTTGTGACACCGACGGTATAATTTTTACTGCTGGAAAATACAATTTTTGTCGAATAACATTCTAATTACGGATTAAGTAAAGACAGTTTTTTACTTTCAATTATTGACGGAATACGCTTTTCTTCATAAAATTCTCAGAATAGAAACTGACTAGAGAATAGTCCAACACGCGTCTGGAGGGCTCCACAGTGGCAGTGCTAGACGATACCCGCTACGCATGACAAGCGACATATCGTTAATTATGTTCGTCATGTAAGTATAAAAAGACATAAAACCTATGTCAACATCTTCAGCAGGAACTAGACTATTGACGAGAGAAGAAATAATTCAACTTTTAGTCAGGTATTTATGGAAATATACGGTGTCAATACGTGCGTCACATAATTGAGGTTATGCCACCTGTGTGAAGTTGGCTACTGACTTTACAGAACGTAATATTTTTTTGCATCCGTTTGAACTCCGTTTGTACCCGTTTGTACCGCCGTAATAAACGCTAAACAATTTCAATAAAGTCGATTGAAAAGGGACATTTTTTTTTGAAAAAAAAAAAAAAAAAAAAAAAAAAAAAAAAATCGACTATTTTTTAAATTTTTGTTCGAACCGACAAGTATATCGATTGTACCACCTAGCAATTGTTTCTACCACCGTGTAATCGTTTGTACCTATTCGTACTGACGAGTACGAATGGGTACAAATGATATACTCGTCAATACCGATGGCTACAAACGATCGCCGGATAGTACAGACGGGTACAAACGATTTCTCGGCGGTACAACCGATATACTCGTCAGTACGAATGGGTACATTCGATTCCTCGATAGTACAGACGGGTACAAACGTTTTCTTGGTGTTACAAACAATATACTCGTCAGTACGAATGGGTACAAACGATTACTTGATATTATAGACGGGTATAACGATTTCTCGGTGATATAAATGATATACTCGTCGATAAGAACAGGAACAAACGATATACTCGTCGATACCAACGGGTACAAACGATTTCTTGGTGGTAGAAAGGATACACTCGTCGATAGAAATGGGTACGAACCGCTGCTTGATATTACAGACGGGTATAAACGATTTCTCGGTGGTACAAATAATATACTCGTCAGTACGAATGGGTACGAACGATTAATCGCCGGTACGAACGGGTACAAACGATTTCTTGGTGGCAAAAACGATATACTCGTCAGTACGAATGGGTACAAACGATTGCTCCATATTACAGACGAGGACAAACGATTTCTCCGTGGTACAAAAGATATACTCGTCAGTACGATTTGGTAGAAACGATTAACCGCCGGTACAAACGGGTACAAACGATTTTTCGGTCGTACAAACGATATACTCGTCGATACGAATAGGAACAAACGATATACTCGTCAATGCCAACGGGTACAAACCATTTATCGGTGCTATAACTGATATACTCGTCAATAGGAATGGGTACAAACCGCTGCTTGATATTACAGACGGATACAAACGATTTATCGGTGGTACAAATAATATACTCGTCAGTACGAATGGGTACAAGCGATTAATCGCCGGTACAAACGATTCTTTGATAGTACAGACGGGTACAAACGTTTTCTCGGTGGTACAGACAATATAGTCGTCAGTACGAATGGGTACAAACGAGTGCTTGATATTATAGACGGGTACAAACGATTTCTCGATAGTGCAGACAATATAGTCGTCAGTACGGATGGGTACAAACAATTGCTTGATATTATAGACGGGTACAAGCGATTTCTCGGTGGCACAAACGATATACTCATCAGTACAAATTGGTACAAACGATTAACCGCCGGTACGAACGGGTAGAAACGACTTCTCGGTAGCAAAAACGATATACTCATCAGTACGAATGGGTACAAGCGATTGCTTGATATTACAGGCGAGGACAAACGATTTCTCCGTAGTACAAACAATATACTCGTCAGTACGAACAGGAACAAACGATATACTCGTCGATACCAACGGGTACAAACGATTTCTCGGTGGTAGAAACGATATACTCGTCGATAGGAATGGGTTCAAACCGCTGCTTGATATTAGAGACGGGTACAAACGATTAATCGCCGGTACGACCGGGTACAAATGATTTCTCTGTGGCAAAAATGATATACTCGTCAGTACGAATGGGTACAAACGATTAATCGCCAGTGCGAACGGGTACAAACGATTTCTCGGTGGTACAAACGATATACTCGTCAGTACGAATGCGTACAAACGATTAATTGCCGGTACGAATGGATACAAACGATTTCTCGGTAGTACAAACGATCTACTCGTCAGTACAAATGGGTACAAACGATTAATCGCCGGTACCAACGGGTACAAACGATATACTCGTCAGTACGAACGATTCCTCGATACTGCAGCCGGGTACAAACGTTTTCTCTGTGGTACATACGATCTATTCGTCAGTACGAATGGGTACAAACGATTAATCGCCGGTACGAACGGGTAGAAACGATACACTCGTCAGTACGAACGATTCCTCGATACTGCAGCCGGGTACAAACGTTTTTTACTGTGGTACATACGATACACTCATCGATACCAACAGGTACACACGTTTTCTCGGTGGTACGGACGATATACTCGTCAGTACGAATGGGTACAAACGATTGATCGCTGGTACGAACGGATACAAAGGATTTCCCGTTGGTACAAACGATATACTTGTCAGTAAGAATGGGTCCAACCGATTGCTCGATAGTACTGACGGGTACACATGATTTCTCGGTGGTGCAAACGATACACTCATCGATACCAACGGGTACAATCGATTTCTCGGTGGTACAAACGATATACTCGTCGATACGAACGGGTACAAACGATTGCTCGATAGTAAAAACGGGTGCAAAGTTTTTCGCGGTAGTCCAAACGATATACTCGCCGATACGAATGGGTACATATGATTCCTCGATAGTACAGACGAGTAGAAACGTTTTCTCGATGGTACGAACGATATACTCGTCAGTACGAATGGGTACAAACGATTAATTACCGGTACGAACGGATACAAACGATTTCCCGTTGGTACAAACGATATATTTGTCAGTATGAACGGGTCCAAACGATTGCTCGATAGTACTGACGGATACACATGATTTTTCGGTGGTACAAACGTCATACTCGTCGATACGAACGGGTACAAATGATTGCTCGATAGTAAAGATGGGTACAGACGATTTCTCGGTGGTACAAACGATATTCTCGTCAGTACGAATAGGTACAAACGATTAATCGCTGGTACGAACGGGTACAAATGATTTTTCGGTGTTACAAACGATATACTCGTCGATGCGAACGAGTACAAACGATTGCTCGATAGTCCGGACGGGTCCAAACGTTTTCCCGGTAGTACAGACGATATATTTGTCGATACCAACGAGTACAAATGATTTCTCGATGGTACAAACGATATACTCGTCGATGCGATCGGGTACAAATGATTGCTCGATAGTACAGACGGATACAAACGTTTTCTCGGTGGTACAAACGATATACTCGTCAGTATGACCGGGTACAAACGATTGCTCGATAATACAAACGGGTACAAATGATTTCTGATTGGTACAAACGATATACTCGTCGATACCATCGGGTACAAACGATTTCTCGATAATACGTATGGGTACAAACAATCCCTCGATAGTTCAAACGGGTACAAACGTTTTCTCGGTGGCACAAACCATATACTCGTCAGTACGAATGGGTGCATACGATTCCTCGATAGTACAGACGGGTACAAACGTTTTTTGGTGGTACAAACGATATGCTCGTCAGTACGAATGAGTACAAACGATTTCGTGATATTACAGATGGGTACAAACGATTGCTAGATAATACAGACGGGTAAAAACGATTTCATGGTGGTACAAATGATATACTCGTCAGTACGACTGGGTACAAACGATTGCTTGATATTACAGACGGGTACAAACCATTTCTCGGTGGTACAATAGATATACTCGTCGATACGAACGGGTACAAACGATTGCGCGAAAATACAGACGGATACAAACGTTTCCTACGTGGTACATCCGATCTACTCGTCAGTACGAGCGGGTACAATCGATTGCTCTATAGTACAGACGGATACAAACGTTTGCTCGGTGGTACAAACCATATACTTGTCAGCACGAACGAGTAAAAACGTTTGGTCGATAGTACAGACAGGTATAAACGATTTCTCGGTGGTAAAAACGATATACTCGTCAATACGAACGGGAACAAATGATTGCTCGATAGGACAGACGGGTACAAACGATTTCTCGGTGGTACGAACGATATACTCGTCAGTACGAATGGGTACAAACGATTATGCGGTGGTAGAAACGATGTACTTAGCGGTACGTACAGAAATTAAATTTAAGAAATCGAAATTTTAAAAAAATTGATAAAATGCAAAAAAAAGAAAAATGTTGAACGGGTATACTCAAATGCTGATCTCGAGAAAGCCTTAGATGCGGTGAAAACAGGAATGCCTATAATGACAGCATCAAAGCTTCACAAGATTGCGAGGACGACATTACTCTACGAAGAGCCGTGTACATTACCACCTGTGATGAAATCTCCTGGACCTGAATGCATACTTGGCAAAGCTAATAAACGCAAGCTCGTTCAGTGTATTTTTCACATGAGTCGAAGCGGCTTCCTTGTAACTCGGGTCCATTATTGGATAGTGTTCATCTGCTTCTAAAACATCTGAATATCGAGACTAAGTTAGAAGATAATCGCCCGGGGAGACAGTGGTACGACGCTTTTAAAAATCGTCATTGGGAAATAGCTGAAAGAACGTCGCAGAATTTGACGAGGAGTCAAGCTGATTTAAGCAAGAAGAAGCTTCGAGGGTGGTTCAGCGAGGTACAGAAGAATTTACAGTCGAAGTCACGCCTTGATACTGACTTATCTCGCGTGTTCAATTGCGACGAGTCGGCCTTTTTTCTGAGCCTGAAGGGGGGCTCGGTATTGACCAAAAAAGGCGACCAAACGGTGTACAATTTCATCAATACTGACGAAAAAGAGTGCTTGACTACGATCATCTGTGGAAGTGCGAGCGGGGAACTCGCAGCACTGATGGTATTTTATTCTTACAAACGGATTCCCGGACATATCGCTGCTTGAATGCTAAGAGACTGGGGCGTCGGTCACTTGGACAGTGGTTGGATAACGGGGGAAACGTTTTCCAAGTAAATCGCGAACATTTTGTACCGATGGTTGCTGAAGAATGAAGTCCCCAGTCGCACTGTTTGTCGATGGACATACTTCGTATTTGACTATGTCGTTAAGCGATTTTTGTAGACAAAAAGGCATCGAGCTCGTGTCGCTATACCCAAATGCAACCCACATCTTACAGCCGAGGGACGTCGCATTTTATCATCCTCTCAAGGGTGTAATGCCAATTTGATTTTACGTACTGTACCTAGCTTGCAGCCCTAACAACACGGGCCCGCGACCTCAGGGTCGGAGAATGCCGACCACCGCGGCGAGTGTGTGCACGCACACGCTACGCCTTCCAGTTCGCATTAGGAGGCAGATCTTAATGCAACTACTGGTCAAGCCGAGTGACTTTCCAACGCTCTAAGAACTCTGCAGATTGCTGCCCGAGCTAATAAAAACGTAGCTCACCCGTCGGGTGCACGTAGCTGGCCTGACCAGCATGCGGCCCAACCACTGCCACTACGGAACCAACCACAATCGGCTAGTGACCGCCCCGTAGGACGGCGGGCAGCCTAGCCTCCATGGTAACAATCAGGATAATTGGGCGGATCCTCGTGCGTACGATTACTCGCCCCACTTCCAAGTGACGTGTCCGTGCCCACGTCGACATTGGTCTATCAGCGCTTCAGCTGGGCGGTGTCGCTACTCACCGGGGTACCCGGGCCTACGCGGGCCTTCACGGATGCACCTACTTACCCCCTCTCAAGGTTGTGTGAAGGAATGTAGTTCGTCATAGTCGATTAGAAAATAACGGTCAACATTTAAAGCGAGAAGACTTCGCACCGTTTCTTCAGAAAGCTATCGAGACTCTTGACGCGTAAAGTATTCTGAAAATCGGTTTCAAAATAACTTTGCTCCACCCTTTGTCGGCGGATGAAATCGACTACAAGAAGTTTTGTAAGCACGGCGTTAGCTGCGAAAAGATCTCTATGGTGACTCAAATCGAAGGACCTCGGTATAAAGAATTGTTAGAATATCTTAAAAATAAAATAGAAACCAAAGTGCTAAAGGTGTTCAGAAACGTCGATGAGGAAGCAGATGATGGCGTAGCGATCTGGCACATCACAGTTTGTTCTACGTCTGGCGAATAATTAAGAGTTTTAGTCTCAATGCCAACGAAGTCAGTCACGTTATTTCAGCAACCAGCGTTGTCCCAGACGATCTCGTAGATCAAAATGGAGTTTCGGTATTTGAAAGCAATATCTTTCTTTCTAATTTTTTTAATATCTGACACATTAATTGATTATATTTTATTAGTCGTCGAAAAACGGAACTCTGAGTTGTTTCAAACATCGATTGCGATTGTCACTATGCATTTTTTTAAACAGAATTTATTTTCAAATCATATTTATCCCAAGGAACTGTTTATGCTGATGCTAGCTTATTGATTTGTGTACAAATAGAACATTATTATTTACTGTGAAATTAGATTCACAGTGAACATACGGTAGATGAGGTGGAAGAAGAAGAAGGAAACCATTAAGACCTAAACGTCCCAAAGATAGCTGAACTCCTTTCAGTTGGAGACAACATTTTGAGTCTCAGAGACGAGATTTTGCTCAATCTTCCAGCAGTCGATGCAGATCATAAAAGTACCGATATTACTATCTACGAGATCAACACAGCTGGAACGTTAGTCCCGTTCGAAAAAGTCGACGAAAGTGCACAAACAGAGACGAAGCTGGTAGAATTGCAAAGTCAATGCACTGTCGAAAAGTCGACGGGGCTCACTTTTACAATAGGTGAAAATCGTTCTGAGGGCTTCAATGCAAGTGTTGAAACCTTTAGTTTTCTGTTTGTCTATATCACGACCGAATAAATAGCTGAAATCCATCTCCGCCGCTTTTTAAGCGTCATTAACTGAGCCGTTTACCTTATAGAGATGTTGCCTTCATAAAGGCAACATTGTATAAAATCATGTGCTAATTTAACAATTTTTTTTCGTATGAAAAAGTAATTCACTCATAAAATTTATTACACATCTATTTAGTATGAATATCAAGCTGTTAGAAAATATATATCTTTTTCCTATGTACAAAATGGCCGACTACTCGAAACTTCTCGAAACAGCTTTTTTCAATTGGCATGACAAATAACTTTAATAATTGTCACTCGATTTACTTCAAATTTAAAAGTTATGTTCCTGATTGCATTTCGCAGAGAAGTACGTACGGGATTTCTGATTAATCGAAAACTTTTCATTTTATGAGCAGTTTATGAGCAGCTATAACGAAATGGGTGACGACGATGAGGATATTCGCGTCGATACAAATTTTCGGCTCGTAAATAATTGCCCCGACATCTCCCCAAAATAAGGAGCATATCAACGATTTCGTTGGGACTGAAATCAGCTATTGTTAAAGAAACGTCAGTACCACCAATGATGTTTTCTTCAATCTCGCTTACCTTTCAGATATTAATATGAAAAAGGGCTCTATCATTTTCAGAATTCTTCTCTGATTTCAGAACTTTTTAAAATTTCAATTTCGTCTCTTGCTAATGTCTAAAGAGTGCGAAAATAAACTTAAAAGACTACTACTTAAAAGGGGTACTTACAAGACGCTGTCTACCGTCAAGCTACAACAACACGAGAGAATATAAAGGAGCGGATAAGAGCTGCCTGCCGTGGAATTCCGAGAAACCTTCTCCTACGCACAGTTGATGGTTTTACGAGAAGAGTTCAGGCATGTTTAAACATGAATGCAGAGTTGCCAGATTGGGCTACGGACCGCGATTTGGGCTATCTTG
Organism: Ophion obscuratus; assembly: GCA_964007375.1. Classification (NCBI taxonomy): domain Eukaryota; kingdom Metazoa; phylum Arthropoda; class Insecta; order Hymenoptera; family Ichneumonidae; genus Ophion; species Ophion obscuratus. The sequence goes on from OZ023319.1 coordinate 42,952,136, forward strand.
GGAGGCCATTTCGCGGCCCGAATTTTTGAAATGCGGTAAAGCGTGATTTGGGCTATATGCGAAAGTAAAATGGCTTTCTTTGGGCTCTTAGACCATGTAACTACAGGACGCGCCTTGCATAGTTCGCTACAAACAAAACCATCCGCACATTTTTGCAGAGAGTGAGGAAATACACACGCACAATTTTCTACGGTCACCAATTATCATCACGTATTTACTCACGCACATACGAAACATATCATCACATAACATAATACAGCACGCTAACAAAACGATTATACAAAAACCGTGTTCTTTTTTATACACTATACGTATGTATGCGGCTTAATAGAAGAATAGAGGTGCACCCAAGTCGATAACGCAATCGTTAACAATATTTTATGGAGGTAACTTTCAGTATGGGTTTTAGAGTAATATTTTTTATACCTATACATAATTGATCGTAGTGAATTCATATTTATTAAAATCTGAAATAAAAATATACAATTATACAGCCATGGAATCACTGTTATGTGATTCACAAGGTGTGATGTAAAATTTGTATGAAATTGCGTCATGGATACAAAAAGCGTATTATTGTCCCGCTTGAATCCGTGGTCACAGACAACACTAATTTTAAATTTATGATTATGAATTGGAGGAAAGGTAAACTTCAAATGTAAAAAAGAAAGACTGTTTATTAATCACGTATCATAAAATAAAAATACATAACGAACTACCAACATAAAAAAGCATTTTCCTTCAGCCCGATATACTCATATATCCCCGCGCCCTCTTCTCAGCCGACAAGGGAAGCTGAGTTTAACTTGAATCCGGATGATCCGAACTCCGGCCTTGTCCCTGCCTAAGAGAATGTGCCAAAGAATATTGATGTACCAGAGATTTAAATTTCGAATGCAGAGGACCTGCTAAACGAATTTTATGTTTCTCTGATGGACATAGTTAATTTAGATTTCTAGATATTTACTTTAATATTCGTATTCATATATCATATATGACACTGTGATTGAAACTGGGTGATTTTTGTACTAGTGTAATCTCAAGGAATAAGTATTTGTTTATTTATGTGATTGTTTTAGCCAGCTACAAAAATACAGATATTTAATTATGTTTGACTGTAAAATAATTGAAAAAATAATTCAATTTCTAACTTATATCGGTGCTTTTCCTTCATGACCTACCAAAACCACGAATTTGGGCTATATGCGAGCTTTTACCGCGCTATTTGGGCTTCGTAAAGTCCCGCGGTTTTTGGGGTACACAAGCGGCGTCTGGCGGCGGTTTCGCTCACAACACGTCTGGCAACTCTGCATGAACGGAGGAATATTTGAACATTTCTATGAAGGGATCAGAGTACACTCACAAGAAGGGTTTGGAGTCGAAAAATACTGCGATAGTGACGAGCCGTATAGAACGTTGTCATTTTTGTTTTTCATTGATACCATTGATGTTTCGTACCGTTCTTCATCCTCGGACGTGTCGCGATTACGTTTACGAGGTGTTTTTGTATATTAATTTATCTTGTATAATATTTATATTAATTTATTTTGTATAATATTTATGATTTATTAACTTTTGGGTGTGCACTTCCTCCAAGTTGCGTGTTGCTTAATTCTTCGTTTGTTTGTATTAGCGTAATGAGTTTCCTTTTCCTGACAGTATTATTACTTTGTCCGGTGCTGGATTGCCGGAGTATTCGTCCGATGTTGATAGGCTACGTTTGTTGGCCTGTTGAGAAATCCTTAATATTTCGTTTGATGATGGTTCCCTTGGCCTGACCGGGAGAATGTCGATCAGGTTTCGTGATAACGCGTCTACGACGGCATTGAGATTTCCGGGCTTGTGGTGAATTTTATAACCATAATCGTTAAGAGTGGTTAATCGAAGCGTTGTCGCGGTGGGATAGATTTTTTTTTCTCTTTACCATATACGTGAGTGCTCGATTATATGTTACAACTATAAAGTGGTGCCCGTAACCACAGGGCCTAAAGTGCTTCATTGCGTTTATGATCGCCAATATTTGTGCATTGCATCTGATACAAGTTCCGATTTCGTGAGAGTCCGAGAGTAGAAGGCAATGGGATGATCGAATTTTTCGTGTTGTTGGCTGAGGACGGCGCCGATAGCGTAAGTCAATGCGTCAGTTATTAATTGGGACTCCTTGTATTCCGGATAACGCACGATTTATTTACTTGTCATTTTTCTTTCAAGTAGCCGAACGCTTGTCGACATTCCTCAGGTCATTCGAATTTTTGTGAAGCCTTCAATTGTCTCGTTAGCGGGAGACCGATTGTTGCGATGTTTTTCACGATGCGTCTATAGGAATTCACTAATGCGTAGAATTGTATGATGATGTTCCTTTTTGTATTGGAAACTTGTACTGCTCGTGTTAACTTGGGTCTCGATTGCGAGTCGTTTTCGTTGATGACATGACCCAGATATTCGACATTGTTCTGGATGAACAAGCATTTAGCTGTTTGCAGCGTAAATCCAGCATAATATAGTTTTTTTTGTCGGTGGAATTCATCCTCGTGTTCCTCCAGGTTAGTGGTGTACATGACGATGTCAACCAAATATAGGAAAAAGGTCAGTACCCAGTGATCCCGGTAGCGCGACATCCATAAACCTTTGGAAGGTTGCTGGTGCATTCTTTTAAACTCCGAACGGCATTCGATTAAATTCATAATCACCGTTCGGTATTGGAAATGCTGTTTTCAGTATGTCGCGTGGGATACATCTCGGTTTGATCGAAATGGGACGCTAAGTCCAGTATTGAAACCTACCTAGCGACCTACCGTCGCATTCAGTTTTCCTTTTGAAGACCCATTTAGAGTCTATTATATTGGGCCTTCTCCCCCTTGCATAGACTTCGGGTCTGTTAATCAGTTCCCATACCCTGTTTTCTTTCATGGAATCTAACTCTTCTTTAAGAGCCTGTTTCCAATGTACTTTCTCGTCTGTATTGTTGGCTTAGTCATATGTGATCGGATCGTTCTGGATTGAGGCTAAAAGGATGTGGCTTAATTCATCATTTTCCTTTTCGTACACTTTTGTGTAGGGAGCAAAGCTGACGTCTTGAATTTTCTTTGCTTTACTTCTTGTTGAAGGACCATCATTTTTGTTCATTTGGGTATTCTGTGATTTTTCTTTATTTTCTTTTACAGGTATTTTCTTTGGTCTACCCCTTTTCTTAGGTGCGAGTTTATTTACTTCTGAGTTTTCCAAGTCAGGTTTATCTCTAGATACATCTGACTTTTCTATATTGAAATGAAGAGTTTTTCCAGTTTCAATATCAACGTTATATTGCTTATCGTCTTGAGTTTCTTTTTGTTTCGTTTTGTAAACATTTTTATAGACTGGTTTTTCCATGAATCGTACGTGTCTGGACTCCAAGAATTTTTTTGAGCTAGGATGCCATAGAATGTATCCAGTAGGTCTGTATCCCACTAACACATTTTTATAGATACTGGACTGAATTTCGATTCCGTTTTAGGAAGTTTCACATATGCAATACATCCGTATCTCTTGATTTGTTCGAAGTGACACTTTGCCTTGGGTGATTATTTTGTTAGAGGGACTTCATACTCAATCCATTTGTGTGGTGTGATATTGTAAGAGTGGACCGCAGCGTCTGCCGCCATTTCCTACATACTGGATGGTATTCCTGATTCACACATATACTACTGTGTCCAAAAAATAAGGTGACATTGTATTTATTTCGAAAATTCGTTATTTATTTTTCCAAATCAATTTCATCCCCTTCAAAGTAATCCCCTCCCGATGCAGTGCACTTATGCCAACGGATTTTCCAATCTTCAAAACACTGATTGTAGTCACTTTCCGGGATGGCCTCCAGTTCCGTCTTCGCTGCGGCTTGAATCTCCTCTATCGTATCAAAACGGTGTCCCCGGAGCGATCTTTTGAGCTTGCTGAACAGCCAGAAGTCGCACGGCACCAGATCAGGTGAATACGGTGGTTGCGAAACGATATGGGTTGAGTTTTTGGCGAAACGTATCCGCAGCAGAAAATTGATTCCGCAAACAAAATTTAATGCAAATTCTTTGCTCAACAAATTTCGACATCGCAAAAAACGAAAAACTCACTTTTAGCAGCTCACAAAACGTCGCGTATCTCAAACACTAATGAATATTTTGACACGTAAATTTGACATAGATGTCACTGACAGTACTACCAACCTAAAAAAAAAATAATTCTCCAAATCCTTTGACGCGCGCAGTTTAAATTCAAATGTCACCTTATTTTTTGGACACAGTAGTATGCCCTGATAATTCTCTTGATTGTTTTATTGAATCTTTCTGCTACGCCATTGAGTTCCGGAGTATACGGTAGACCACAGTCGGATTGTATTTTTTCTTGCACCATAATTTCTGTGAACTTTCCACCTAAGTATTCAGTACCTCTATCCGACGTGATGTAACAAACCTCTTCATTTTTGCCGAGCAGATTGCGAGCAGATACCAAATAATTTTCTAAGCCCTGGCCTCATTCGTCTTTTGATTTAAGACAGTACATTCTAGCCAATCTGGAATAATCATCTATGAATGTTATGATGTATTTCTTTTGACCAGGCCATGAGATAGGCTTGATTGGGCTAATTACGTTCGAATTAACGATCTGGAGTGGCCTGTCTGCTCTTTTTCTTACTTTTTTTAACGGTAATTTTTCCATTTTGGCTAATACGCATATCTCAAAATCTTTAATTGACTCATCAAATTTGACATTTTCTAGTTTCTTTTCTATCTGTTGTAGTTTATTCAAATACTTTAATGATACGTGGCCTTGTCTGACATGCCACAGCATTGCATCACTTTGTTTTACTAAATTCCTTGTTTCTTCAACCGGATTTTCTACAAGCAATTCTTTCAAGTCATCAGAAGCTTTTATGTCATTTATTTTTACAATTTTACGAAGTGTCAGGCTGGCGTTCCATTCTGAAGTTACACGCGAATTTGCTGATTCACAGTTTTCGTCCATGAGATCTTCTAAAATCTCCCTCCCAATCGCAGACGCTATTCCGATAGGCAATTTTTCTGTACTGTACTAGGATATCTTCCTCCGAATTTAACAACTGCTTGTCGTTACGTATATTACTACTATTAGTCTGCGATTGCTCGGAAGACTCACTGTCAGTTGTCATGAACGCGGTGTAGCTATAGTTGTTATATTCACCGGCTGACATACTGTTTTTGTTTGTGGTTTTTTGAACCTCAAATCTAACTATCCAGTTAGGTTTTTCGTAAGCGCCCTCAAATATTGTTTTATTATTTTCTTTGTTATAACATCTGAATACTTTTTCATCTAGGTAAACGCTAAAATCCGCGTCGACTAATTTTCGCAATGCTAACAGATTCTCCGAGATATTTTCTGCAGCGATTACGTTGGTTAGTTTTATTTGATTTCCATTTAGTCGATTATTTTTTAGCACAAGATTCCCTCTACCATCAATCATGATGTCTGCAAAATTATTTTTATTGGCACTTTTAATTATCCCATTTGCAGATATTTTGAAGTTTGATAAAATGAAACTGTTCTTTACTATATGTTCGGTCGCCCCTGAATCAGCTATGAATTCTACGGTACTGTCATTAGTTAAACTATTTTTAACATACTTCGTGCTTCGGTTTCGGTTTTTTTCGCATGGTCTTCGTCATCGAACCCATCCTTACCATTTGAAGGTTGATTTTCGTCGTGTACATATTCAGCTTTTCGAGCTATCGCACCATTTCTTGATTCACGACCGACGTTATGTCTGCCTCTGGAGTTGCCCCTGTTGAGACCTCTGTCTCGACTTTGATTATACCGGTTGTTTCTTGAACCTCGCCCTCTGAAGTTTTGTCCATTTGAAGACTTATACTTTTTAGCAGCAAGTTCGTATGAGTTAGCTTCTTGATTAATCGGTCGTTTGTTGAAAGCTGACCGTTTGGACCCAGTGGGACAATCGTCACCCTTATGGTTCGTGATACAATTGCAGAAGTAACAGAACCAACGGTTGATGTTGTTGAGGTTACAATTTTTCTGCCAATGACCATGTTTATTGCATCTGAAGCATTTGTTGTTGGAGTTCGTTGATTTGTCGGTGCGTGCTCTTGCTGCTACAGGGTTTCGATTTTGATCTTTTATGTCTGAATTTTCTGCCGCATCGTTGTCTTCTTGAATGCGTTGCATCGTTCCTCTCAGGGCTGCCATATCTATTTCTTTGCCTGTAGTAGCAATTACGGTTGCGTCTGTGCGTCTTATTTCAGGCATGACCTTGATGATGGCTTGGCAGAACATGGCTCGTTTTTCCTAGTCAGTCAGCTTTTGTGGATCATTACTTAATTCGTGCTCTCTGATAATTTGGTCAAAACGTTCACAGAATTGGTGAACTCTTTCACCTTTATTCATTCTCAGATTGTAAAGTCTTGTTCTCACTGAAGTAGGTGTTATGCTTATCTGCTCTTTTGCTATCTCTCAACTTTTGTAATATTTTCATAGGTTCTGTTAGTCCCAGAATTTTCTTGTGATAGTCTTCGTCGATGTGATAGATGATAATGTCTTGGAGAAATTTTTTCTCTGGGCGTCACATCTTACAGAAATCCCGGCTGGACGAGTTTCCTTTGAATCTACTAAGTCCAGTAGCTCCCAGCTCGTCAATTCTGTCTTGAGACTGTCTAGCCAGACTGCAAAGTTTGATTTTGGCGTCAGTTTGTAATTTCTCTGTATATTCATTCTGAAGTCGTTCAAATTTCCTGAATTTTTATTTGTAGTAGGACGTTGGTTTTCGTAGCTTTTGGATTCTGCGGACTGCATGCGCTTTAGTCTTGATTTTTCCGATTCAAGCATATTTTAATGAGCTCGAATCAGTTTGTTAACAGCTTCTTTAATCAAGGTGCATGAGGCTTGATCTATCGGACTACTCTGAGTACCATTCCCAGCAAGCAACTGAGCACTCTGGATGGCATTGTCCATCATCTGAAGACTTAACTGTTGAGCCGATGTTTCAGCAGTCGTATGAATCGAGTGATTTATGTGAGAGTCCTGAGATGAGCCTCCAGCAATCTATGACGGAGCGTTGCAGCTGCTATCTGCACCGCCACCTTGATCACTTATTTGTAGATCTTTTTGTATAATCTCAGTCCCAACCTCTGAAGTTTTTGGTGTTGGGGTTGTTGCTGTGGAAACAATACGTCTTAATTATCTGGCCTTTTTTTTGTAAAATAAAATGTCAGATCTGACCATCTAACCTCTGATTTTAAAAGCTTCTCTGAAAGTTTACTATTTCAGCTTTTTGTCTAAACTCTGCATCTATTTCACAGCACTTCTGAACTTTTCCATACATAATAGATGGTCAATATAATTCTGATTCTAACTTTGTTTGTTTTTATCAGCAGTAGTGACCTCCGTCCCATTGCGGATCCTCATGTACTCGGCGAATTCTTCATCCATGTCGTCACTGTTGTGTTGATCAGAACCTCCACCATTATTTTTAACCATCTGTTCCAAGATTTTGAGACTCTCAATTAGCATAAATATATTTCTAGGTTAAATATATTTCACATTTAACATTTTAATTTTATCATTATCTGTCATCTGAATATCACCTCTCCTTGATTGAAACGGACGGAATTTTTATTCTCCTTTTAATACCAGATAATAATAATAATTATTATTATTTTCACTAAATGAGAAGTACTACATGCCTCTGCCTCAAACGAGCGTACTACGAACCGCCCAAGGCAGAAACTAGAAATCGGATTCTTCCGCTGCGTAGACCACAAATGCACACCACTCACCGATGATCGATTTCACGCGTTACCATAAAAATCGGTCGGTTTTGGGTTGTACACGCACATGTGTGGTGCACTTACAGAATACTACCGATTCCCCAAGTCAACGCACAAACTGCACCGCACATCTAGTTTCGTCTGCGCGCCGACCCCAGAACATTTCATCCTTCAGTGTGAGTTTGTGCGTCAACCAGAAAATTCCCCAAAAGCCAACCCAGTCCCTCCTGCACAGCAAGCCAGAGTGGGCCGTCAAACCCATGCGAGGACTCCCAATCAAATTTGCATCAAAACTACACAAGTTTGTCTGAATTTCATGTAATCAGTTTCTTTGAATATTTATAGTGTGTAAAAAATGTCAATTTCGAAATATCTAAAGCTTATAAAAGATTTTTCAAATATTGCGAGTTCGAAATTTTTTCGATTTCCATTTTTTCTCCTTTTTTTCCAAATATTTATTACGTATACACAGTTTTCCTTTCTTCGAAGAATCTATTTTCTCGTTTTTGTTTGAGTTTGTAACATTTCATTTTTCGGGTTGAGCGGTTTGAGACATTGTCAATTTTCTTTTTTTTTTTTCATATACTTATAATATATAAAAATGTTGTTTCCTTCGAGGTATTTAAAATTTATGAAATGTTGTTTCTCTTGAAATATTTAAAGTTTGGAAAATTTCAGTTTCCGGGTTTCACAAGTTTGAAAAGTTCTTAATTTTCGTTTTCATTTTTTTTTGTCAAATGTTTATAATGTGTAAATGAATGTTGTTTTTCGGATTTTATAGATTTGAGATGTTTTCAGTTTTTGTGCTTCTCTTTTTTCACATATTTATAATATGTCAAAATTTTGTTCTCTTTAAAAAACGCCTTGAGTCCAGTTCTTCCCTTCCTTCCTTCTATATTGTCCGTGTGATTGAGTAAGTTCGTTTTTATATTCCGTGAGTGAGTTCCTTTTGTTTTCCGTGAGTGAGTGCCTTTTGTTTTTCGTCTCGTCCGTGCGTCTCGTTTGAACGTTGAGCGTGTAGATTGCGGGTGCGAGCGTCTAAGATTTTTTTTTTATAAAACTTTGAATGGGTTGATCAGGTCCACTGAGTTATTGTTTTTCACTTTTTTTTCTTTCGTAAACTTTTGAGACGCGGGAGGGGCGTTTAGCGAATCTCACTTCTGACACCAGTTGTAATGGTCCGAGCGGATGATTGACGATTACGCGAGATATTATTAAACGAGACGAGGACGATTATAATACAGATGTTTATTGCGAGTTCAACCGTAGGGAGTGCACGTTTCGACGGTTAGGAGATTCGGAGATGGACTGCTGGCTCTCGGTCCAGCAGGAGGAAGCGTGGCTGAGTGGAGGGGCCTTAGGAAGGTGGAGGGGATGCCACGCGCGAGAAACGCGTGGGCTCGGGAACAATGGGACTCAGGAGGGAGGAGCGAGAGAGAGAAGTGCTGAAGAGGACTTCTGGGAAGGAAGATTTGGTTTCTGGTATTTCTGGAAAGGAAGATTTAGTTTCTGGTGAGGATTTCTGGGAAGGAAGAGGTGAGAGCTGTGGGAACGGTTGATGTGAGTGCGTGGGAATGGGTTTTAGTGATTGGAGTCGTGTGCGACCGTGACATTATAGTAGCTATATGGGTTTTAAAATAAAATGTCAAGAGAAATATTATATCAAGGATTTGATGATTTTGCGTGCATTTCTAGTAAACTTACTTTCCTTTTTCATAAAAAGTTATTTCACTTCTTTTGTACTGTTCTGTCCTGAAAAGACAGGAATTTTCATATTGCTAACGCATGAAGTTCAAAGACCCCATGCGACGATATCGAGCCCGATATTTCACAAGCCCGATATTCCGATTGACTCAGCCGGAAAAATGCTGAATCGCAATCGAACGATTCGAACGTTCTCGAACGATTGGTTGCGAAAACCCGAGTTAACAATTAGCCGAAAGAATCATTCGAAAGGCCGTCTTCGGCCAGAAGCCGAGGAGGTCGGTCTCAAAGCATAAAAAGCATTGTAATATTGTTGCCTAATTTTAAATAAAATATAAGTTGTTCAAATTTCAATATCCCGAGTTGGAGATTTACTCGGAACGGGAAAAGTCCCCACATATCCTCGCCCTTGAGTATCCGACAACCCACAGTGTCAACTTACTCGAGATCGAAATTCCGTGCTCTCCGCGTATCGTCAGAAGCCGGGGCACAACAGTACGTTTAAATTGAAAAAGTAATAATCTAAATAAAACCATTGTTTGAAATAGAATGAACAATATTTCGAGTTTAATTGGAATTTTGTAGATAGTGAACTAACCAAATGTTTTCAAGGAAACTTTTATTACTTGGCGTTTTTCTTACTTTTCAGGGTATTAAAAATACAAAATAATAAAAAATCGTAAATAAATTAAGTTTGTCCCCCACAGTCGACTATGGGGTCTAAATGGTTTTATGGTTTTCCAGGTGGTGTTGTAATGAGTTTTAAATGACGTAGGCGGACTTCGCAAAGAATTCGCATTTTGGAGTAATTCATATAGACTTGGTAGAAACAAATGTTACCGTTCTCAAATTCATATTTACATTAACAACAATGATCCCACGCAGAAAAAAAAACACTTTTTACGACAAAATATACGTGCAGGTGTCTTGGTCGTCAAAACGACCCCAGCGCCCACATAATTGTTTGTATCGACTACCATGACGAAAGTGCTGTTGCGAATCGTCCGACGCTAATTCGGTACTTACAATGGACACTCTGAAGCACCCGTACAGAGCAGGCCAGCTCCCTTGGCCGTCTACAACTTGTAGTAATTTCGGTTCAAACTGCGCGTGAGGTCCCCTGGCCCCGTTGTGACCGCGAAGGGTTAAAACAAGTGAAAAACGTTGTACATTCCTGCAGATATGATTCAAGGATCCTCCAAAGAACTTGGCACCCATTTAGATCTCAATTCTTTTATCGGCGAAGATGACAATCCTGCACTTTCTTTGTACCGAACTTATCCCTTTTTTCACAGTAATGTTTTTGGTGGAATACTTATTACTAATAGTAGTTAAAGGATAATAAAAAAATATCTTAATCGAACTTTATTTTTAAGTAAGTTTGTCATGAATGATTTATTCTAACATTATTTTAAGCATAGAAGCAGTTATATAAGAATATGTAAAGAAAATTAAACAGTAAGTAATTTTGAAGAACAAAAGTACGTTCTCAGGAAATTCTGGTCAATCTTTCTCACCGCCGTAACTGTTTTGTTGCGCAGAATTAAATTCTTGTGTTATAGTGCTTTGCTGTGTGGAATATTTTTGGAGTGCATAGTCGATTGTCGTAGTATATCGAGAAGGCCCCGAAGATATATAATTATTATTAACGTAGTAATAATTTTGTTCTTCACGAACTTCTTGCAGTTCGATTTGTGTTGCAATATTAAAAATACGACTTAATCGATACTTTATTATAATCATTTGTTTTTTTTTACTGTTGAAGATAAACTCGTAAAAAAATGGTCGATGTCATCATCCTCTTTTTGATTTTGTTTTTCATCTAGTATATATTTCATCAACAATGACGATGCAGAAGGTCATTCTTCCTGAAATCGTCTCTCATTCGGAGTTTTTGTAAAGTTAGAAAACATTTTTGAGCTTGTAAAAGCGTCAGATTGTGGACGATCTTCAATTGAAGTTTCGTGATGTTCAGAAGCATCTAACTACCGATTCGGGGCAAACATTTGAGAATCGTTATTACCAACACTTTTCAGGTCACTGTCTCTGGGTAATGAAGTTATAGTTGCTCTTTCTTTGTAGTGGAGTAGCAAAAAGCTCATTTCATCCTCGTATTGCCATTTTTTAATATGGAACGGCAGCTCGACCCCGTTTGGTAATCTTTTTTTTTTGCAAAGCGCTTCGATAAGCTTCCCTTAAATTGGACCACGTTTTCTTGCCCGATGTTTCTGAAAATAATGAATGAGTCATTATATTACGGATAAAATACAACCGTAAACACGTTTTTATTTCAGATACATGGTGAGCGGTGCTTCAATCAGGAATTTATCTTCAAGCTTTCGATTAGGCGAAACAACTATGAGGTCAATAATAAAAGTGGTGCGCAAAGCAATTATTATTGAAATGATGAGCGTTTTTATGCCTACGGCTACTATTGAGGAGGGGCAAAAAATCAAATGTTCCAAACTGCATTGGCGCCGTAAACGGCAAGCATGTAGTATAATAGCTCCATCCAACAGCGGCTCGCTCTACTACAACATTTAAAAACATTTTTCGATAGTTCTCTTGGCCGTGGTTGATGACCAATACAGATTTACAGCTGTTGACATAGGCGCTCATGGCAAAAATAGTGACGTTGAAATCTTTGCGTCTTTAAAATTTGGAAGCTGAATTAAAAACAAAACATTTAATATCACAAATGACAAAACATTGCCCGGGACGAACATAGTGCTTCCACTTTTTGAAGGGAAGGAGCCTTGTCCACAACAAAAAAAACTTAATGAGACCATATCCTCGTGCTCAAGGCCTTTGTCCCGATCAAAAAAAATTAACTGTCGCCTATCACGCGCACGCAAAGTGGTACAAGATGCATTCAGAATATTGTATCAAAAATTTGAAATATACAACGAAAGTATCCGTTTACTTCCAGATAATGTTGATGTTGTTGTATTGACAACATGTACAGGGTGACTTTTATAAGGTGGGCATGTGTTTTTTAAGGGTCAATGGTTTGTCAATGGTTTGTCAAGCTCCCTTTGAAAAAAAAGATATCGTATTTTTGTCATGAATAATATTTTCCAGAGAAAATGGCGTATTCTGGAAAAAAATAAAAGTTCCATTTTGCGTGCAGGGGAATGAAGTTTACAAAATTCCGAATACGGAACACCCGAAAAACGTTATTTGTGCCTACCGTCACGGAGAAAAAAATATCAAACATACGATTTAAAGGTGATAGATCGGAATTTAATTAGTGGAACAAATGAACTAAATCAGGCATAGGAACTGCTAGTCTGCTGACGTCACAGCTGCAAATTCCGAATGTTTGGCTGTCACAGGAAGTTAGTTGAGACTCCTATGACACGCGGTCGAACAGAGGGATCTGAATGTGTCCCTATCCGAGAACTTTATTGAAAAAAATGTCAATTTCGAAAATGTTGGAGGATTTGCTAATAACTTTCGGAACAAATAATTCTAGCAATACAATTTAAAGTGATTTGGCGTGAAATTATTATTTTGTACCAAATGCTACGAGTTTTTTCGTTCTTTAATGTTGCATAAATTATCTGAACATTCTGTAGTTACATCATTTTAAGATAATTTATGAAACAGTAAAAAAACGAAGATACTCGTAGCATTTTGTAAAAAATAATAATTTCACGCCAAATTACTTTAAAATGTATTGTTAGGATTATTTATTCCAAAAGTTGTTAGCAAATCGCGTATGATTAAAAATATTATTTGTGGAGCATGAAATCCTCGAACATTTTCGAAATTGATATTATTTTCAATAAAGTTCACAATCTATCGATTAAGCTCAATCGGTTATCTTAACCCTCAATCCGTGAAGGTATTTGATGCACCTGAATCCCGTGAACCTGGGTTGTTTTGGTTTTCGCACAACCAAACCAACAATTGTCAATGATAAACATCTGAAAAAATGCATGGTCAATGTTAAGGCCGTACTTCTCAAGGGAAAATAGGGGCTTTTCTTTCTTATTATTATTTTTTAAAAATAAATATTAAGCAACCTGCGAAGAAAATATTCTTGGGCAGGACGAAAACGACCCAGGTTCGCGAACTACCGGTTAAAATTCTCTACTCAATCGGTCAGATTGGGTTGAAAAGTCTGAGGATGCTGCGAAAACGATGGTAGGAGCATTGTTTAGATAACAAAGATAAAATCGGTACTCGGAATGGTTCTCGGGGCTTCGATCGGACATTCCCGATACAACTGCCCCGAATTAGTCTGCGAAATTATCTCACTTCCTGTCAGATTGAATAAGGAAGTCTGACGATGCTGCGAGAACGACGGTAGGACCATTGTTTATTTAAAAAAGTTAAAAAACGGTGCTCGGAATGGTTCGCGGGACCTCGGGAATGTCCGATCGATGCCCCAAGAACCATTGCGAGCATCGATTTTATCTGTGTTGAATAAACAATGTTCCTACTGTCGTTTTCGCACCATCGTCAGACTTCCTTACTTAATCTGACCGGAAGTAAGATAAAATCGGAGACGAATTCGGGGCAGTAATATCGGGAATGTCCGATCGAGGCCTCGAGAACTATTCCGAGCACTGGTTTTATCTTTTGCAAATAAACAATGCTCCTACCGTTGTTCTCGCACCATAGTCAGACTCCCGTACCCAATCTGGCCGGAAGTAAGATAAAATCGCAGACGAATTCGGGGCAGTAATATCGGGAATGTCCGATCAAGGCCGCGAGAACCATTCTGACCACCGATTTTATCTTTGTTAAATATACAATGCTCATACCGTCGTTCTCGCAGCATCGTCAGACTTCCTTATCCAATCTGACGAGAAGTAAGATAAAACCGGAGACAAATTCGGGGCAGTAATATCGGGAATGTCCGATTGATGCCCCAAGAACCATTGCGAGCACCGATTCTATCTTTGTTGAATAAACAATGCTCCTACCGTCGTTCTCGCATCATCGTCAGACTCCCGTACCCAATCTGGCCGGAAGTAAGATAAAATCGGAGACGAATTCGGGGCAGTAATATCGGGAATGTCCGATCAAGGCCGCGAGAACTATTCCGAGCACTGGTTTTATCTTTTGCAAATAAACAATGCTCCTACCGTTGTTCTCGCACCATAGTCAGACTCCCGTACCCAATCTGGCCGGAAGTAAGATAAAATCGCAGACGAATTCGGGGCAGTAATATCGGGAATGTCCGATCAAGGCCGCGAGAACCATTCTGACCACCGATTTTATCTTTGTTAAATATACAATGCTCATACCGTCGTTCTCGCAGCATCGTCAGACTTCCTTATCCAATCTGACGAGAAGTAAGATAAAACCGGAGACAAATTCGGGGCAGTAATATCGGGAATGTCCGATTGATGCCCCAAGAACCATTGCGAGCACCGATTCTATCTTTGTTGAATAAACAATGCTCCTACCGTCGTTCTCGCATCATCGTCAGACTTCTCGACCGAATCTGACCGGAAGTAAGTTGAAATCGGAGACGAATTCGGGGCAGTAATATTGGGAATGTCGAATCGAGGCTTCAAGAACCATTCCGAGCACCGATTTTATCTTTGTTAATTAAACAAAGCTTGTACCGTCATTCTCGCAGCATCGTCAGACTTCTCGACCTAATCTGACTGGAAGTAAGATAAAATCGGAGACGAATTCGGGGCGGTAATATCGGAAATACCCGATCGAGGCCCCAAGAACCATTCCGACCACCGATTTTATATTTGTGAAATAAACAATACCCCTACCGTCGTTCTCGCACCATCGTCAGACTTCCTTACCCAATCTGACCGGAAGTAAGATAAAATCGGAGACGAATTCGGGGCAGTAATGTCGGGAATGTCCGATCGAGGCCCCGAGAACCATTCGGAGCACCGATTTTATCTTTGTTAAATAAACAATGCTCCTACCGTCGTTCTCGTGGCATCGTCAGACTTCTCTACCCAATCTGACCGGAAGTAAGATAAAACGGAGACAAATTCGGGGCCGTTATGCCGGAAATGTCCGATAGAGGCCCCGAGAACCATTCCGAGCACCGATTTTATCTTTTTTAAATAAACAATCCTCCTACCGTCGTTCTCGCAGTATCGTCAGACTTCCTTACTCAATCTGACCGGAAGTAAGATAAACTCGGAGACGAATTCGGGACAGTATTATCGGGAATTTCCGATCGATGCCCCGAGTACTATTCCGAGCACCGATTTTATCTTTGTGGATTAAACAATGCTCCTATCGTCGTTTTCGCAGCATCGTCAGACATCTCGACCCAATCTGACCGATTGAGTTGAGAATTTTGACCCGCATTTCGCGAATCTCGGTCGTTTTCGTCCTGCCCAAGAATATTTTCTTCGCGAGTTGCTTAATATTTATTTTTTAAAAATATTAAACATATGAAAGAAAAAAACCCTATTTTTCCTTGAGAAGTACGGCTTAAAGATTAACCATGCATTTTTTCAGATGTTTTTCATTAACAATTGTTGGTTTGGTTGTGCGAAAACGAAAACGGCCCAGGTTCACGGGATTAAGGGGTCTCAAATACCTTCACGGATTGAGGGTTAAGATAACCGATTGAACTTTATCGATAGATTGTGAACTTTATTGGAAATAATGTCCATTTCGAAAATGTTCGAGGATTTCATGCTCCGCAAATAATACTTTAAATCATATGCGATTCGCTATCTTTTGAAATAAATAATCCTAACATTACATTTTAAAGTAATTTCGCGTGAAATGATTAGTGTTTACCAAATCCTACGAGTATTTTTGTTTTTCACTTCCTTTTCATAAATTATCGTAACGGAGACTTTGTCCTTGAAATTTTCAAAAAATCAATTTTTTTTATTACGGTTTCTTACTCTACATGTAAGTAGAAATAAATCTGTCGCAGCGTTTCCCGGATTTCGAACGTTTACGATATTTTAAACATGTTTGAAGTTGACACCGTCAGCGTGCTCTGACCGTCTCAGCGGGGCGCCCGGCTAGCTGGGTTCCTGCAGGTCTCAGCGCATCTGATGCAGGTATACAGAGCCTTTTATGCTTAGAAACCTTTGAATAGGGTCCCTACTTTCTCCTTTATCGACTTTGCAACGGTTATTTCAGTCTGGCTTCGGCATTGAAAGCGAAAACATCGTAGCGTCTGTGTTTTTTGTTTTTCGTTATTTTCAAGTAATGTATCGAAAATTTGTGCGCAATATGCCTCGAAAGGGTACAAAAGATCATCCGAAACAGTACGGGCGCAAAAGATCGCATCCGCAACCCCCTAATCGCTGGGAATTTGTAAAGAGCAAGTCGTACACAAGCACATCAGCGCAGAAAATTTTACAAAATGGCAAATTGGGAAGTGATGAACTAAGTGTTGATTCAGTGTACTGCTTATTGAACTTCGTATTAGTTTTTAACTTTTTATCCGATAACGTTTGGTGTAAAGAGTGCAACGAACGAATCGCTTTTTCCATGCATGATCGACGAGGCATCGGTTTCAAACTGAATTTAAAATGCGAGTGCGGGGAAAAAAGTGTTACTTCGTGTCCACTTATCGGTAAAGCTTATGAAATAAATCGCCGAATCGTGTTTGTTTTCCGTTTATTAGGCCTCGGAATAAACGGTTTGAGCAGGTTTTGTGGCATGATGGACATTTGCAGCGGGATGACGACCACAATATATCACGAAATCGGTTTACGGAATGGTTCTGAAGAAAGCTGTAGCAGAGGAGAAGAAAGAAAATGTTTCTCGAGGACTACAGGAAGATCACTTCATCGTTTCAGGATATGGCACGTGGGAAAAGAGAGGGTTTTCATCTCTCATTGGCGTGACTAGTCTCATTGGATACCACACCAAAAAAGTTGTCGACGCCATGGTCAAATCGAAGTTTTGCCAATCTTGCAGCTTTTGGGAGAAAAAAAAGATGCAGATCCTGCTGGTCACGATGAATGGAAGAAAACACACGTGGAAACTTGCACCGCAAACCATGTCGGTTCCGCAGGAAAGATTGAAACCGACGGAATCACCGAAATGTTTCTCCGATCGGTAGAACTACACGGAGTCAAATCTCGTACGTCGGGGATGGTGATAGTAAAACATTTAAGGGATTGCTTGGAGCCAATCCCTATGATGACGTTACTGTCAAAAAAAAAGAATGTATTGGTCACGTCGAAAAAAGAATGGGAACGAGATTGAGAAATATGAAAAAAGGAACCAAGGGACTCGGAGGAAAAAGGGCAAGCAAACTCACAGATGAAGCGATCGGAGAACTCACTAAATACTATGGCCTTGCTATCCGCCGAAATTCACATTTTGTGCAAGCCATGAAGGACGCGATATGGGCCACGTATTACCACAAGAGCTCCACGGATAAAAAACCCCAGCATGAGAAGTGTCCACCAGGAAAAAACAGCTGGTGTACATGGCGTAAAGCTGAAGCGTCGGATACTTTGTCTTTATATAAGCACAAGGCTCCTCTTAGTGACACTGTTCTGAAGGCCATCGAGCCAATTTACAAAGACTTGTCGTCGGACGATTTGCTCAAAAGATGTTTGGGTGCTCATACTTAAAACAGTAATGAGTCACTTAATAATATGATTTGGATTCGTGCGCCCAAACATCTTCATTCCGGCGCATATGTGGTCAATATTGCCACGGAATTAGCAGTGATTATCTTCAACGAAGGTGAGGAATCATTGTTAATTGCCATGGATCTCATGAGTGTCCGGATTGGCACATTCGCCGAGAGCTGGGTCCATTCACGGGACAACGCAAGGATCGAGCGTGCGGAGAGGCAGGTGACCGACGCAGCAAAAAAAGCTCGGATTGAGCAGCGGGAAATGTTAGCGGCTCAACATGAGCAGCTAGAAGAAGAGGAGGGATGCCTCTAAGGACCAGGCATTGCCGATTAGCGGTAATTATAAACACATTTGTGTAAACACATTACAAAACTTTAAACGCGTTTTTCTCGAAAACACGTTTTTAAAAATGGCTGACATTCTCCTGACCGCTGTAATTAACATATCGATCTAAAATTTGGAGAGCATACTCAGAAAATATGTCTTCACGGAATGACGGATCGTTTCGATAGATACATTTTTGCGTTTATTATTTATCTTTTTATGCGAAAAAAACGGGAAAATTCGATTTTTTTTAAATTGCCGCCATTTTCCGAAATTTGTACTAAACGAAAAACCCATCCGTCATTCCATGATCAAATGGTCACAGATTGATAATATGCTTTGAATTTGTGTTTCAGATCAACAAAGAGGGGGCAGTGATGTCAGCCGTTTACCTCCCGCGATTTGAGGACCTGTTTTCGCGGAGCTGCAACGGCCGCCATTTTGGTTTTTTTAAATTTTTAACGTTCTGTATATCATGAATAAAAGCAAGAAAAAAACCGCACTCAAAACGCTTTACTCGTTTCCTTTAAGAAAAATAAAATGTAAACACCTGAAATATGGCACTCCAAGTACAAAGTCTCCCTTAAAATTCTGTAACTACAGAATTTTACGATATTTATTTTTATATTTAGAATTATGTAGAATGTTTGTAAACATATTTAGAATTTAAGATTTAAAAATTATATAACGACAGAATGTTCGGATTAATTATGCAACATTAAAAAACAAAAATACTCGTAGGATTTGATAAAAATAATAATTTTACCCCAAATTACTTTTAAATGTATTGCTAGAATTATTTATTCTCAAAGTTATTTGCGAATCCTCGAACATTTTCGAAATTGACATTCTTTTCAATAACGTTCTCGAATAGGGACACATTCAGATCCCTCTGTCCGACCGCGTGTTATAGGACCAACTTCCTGTGACAGCCAAATATTCGGATGTTGCAGCTGTGACGTCAGCAGACTAGCACTTCCTATATCGCGCCCGTGTTTGATTTTGCTCATTTGTTTAACTGATTAAATTTCAATCTATCAACCGTAAATTGTATGTTTGATAATTTTTTCTCCATGACGGGGGGCTCAAATAAAGTTTTTCGGGAGTGTTCCGAATTCGGAATTTTCCAGACTTCATTCTTCTGCACGCAAAATGGAATTATCATTTTTTTCCAGAATACGCTATTTTCTGTGGCAAATACTGTTCATGAAAAAATACGATATATTTTTTTTTTCTAAGGCAGCTTAAAAAACCATTAAAAATCATATTTTTTTCAGTCGCAAAATCACCGCGCAAGGCCCTTAAAAACGCATGCCCACCTTATAAAAGTCACCCTGTATACTGCATAATGTAATGCGAACTTCTAATGTCTAATGCCACTATAGTTAACAAATTAGTCCTGCACATCAAAGCCTACAAGATTTGGGAACATTAAGTGATCTACCTCACATGGGTGGAAAAGGTACTGCTTCCAACGTAACTGATTTGTTTACACATTATTTCAAATCCCCTGCAGGACAGTTCCCGTCGCAACATTAATTTATTATGCGATTAATGTATTAATGCAATTACAACAATAGGATTGACCCATCGCCATTTTGTGATGTCGTGAATGTCAAACTTACGTTACCTGCATAGGTACTCATTAACCAATAACTAACGTTATTAGTAATCATTATAATTGCACTAAATGTGACGTATTTATGTAAGAAAATATAAATGTTAAATTATAACGCAATTATGTATCAAATGCCACTTTATGTTAAAAAATATTACCTGGTACCGATAAGGTGTCGCTTATTTTTTTCCACGCTTCATCCTTTTTTGTAATGTCGCTGTACTCGGAGTCACTAATATCGTACAGGAAATTATATTTCCGAACCTATTCGATCCGTTTTTCTCTATTCATTTCGAAATCGAAGTGATACGGCTGTCACGTAAGACTGATTGAAGACTAGATAGGGATTGGGAAGGGGTGTGAGAGCGATGGCGCGGTGCCACCGGCGCATAGTCCTCGCGTTGACCTCTTGCAAGCCGCGCGCTGTCCACTCGGAACTTGCACGTTGACAACGTGCGGGTTCCAAGCTGAAAAAAAGCTTGCGAGCGCGGTGATCTGGTGACGCGACGGAGATGATTAGTGAGTGCACATGTATGGAAAGCCCATATAAGAAATGACAACCGCTTGAGGCGAGGCGGTGCTGGTTACGTGCCGAGTTGATAAGTGAGCGATGACGGAAATACTATTATAATATTTACATTGCCGACAGAGCCCGAATAATAACTCAGTTACGGCGCCTCAGCTTACGCAAGTTTATGATCGACGAGTAGGTGCTCTTTAGAAGGATGTAGGTCAAAAAGTATTTGAGATCCGCACTTGAAATTTTAGTATGTTATTCTTGTATCACTATCTAAAAATGCAACAACAAAAAAATCGATGTTTGGAAAGTATCACGCTAGTGGTGCCCCTTAAAGTTTTTGCACACGATATCTTCAATAAAACATGCACTTACAATTAATGAGCGTTGTCGTGCGCATGCAGAATTCCTTCAGATTCATCGTTGTTATCATTTTTAATCGATCTGGCTTCTTTCCGGGCTATCCTGGCTTCTTTTGAAGCCTCGGGGCTGCGTTATTTCGCTAACCGTATCCGCGCGTTGTCGCAGTCTTCGACAAAGCGCAGGCTCCTTGGTCAAAGACGGTAGCTCATGACTTCTAATATATTCAGTATTGGGTTATATCCTTCATTGAAGATACAAGCTGCTGTCATTGTTGGGATTTCTAAGATATTTTTGCCGCAAAACACGTGCTTAGGCGCCAAATGCCACACACAAGCGTTAAAACTTTCGTCCTTGTTTTCCGTGTTGGAACCTAAGCATCGCTCCAGTAAATTATCTTGCTATCACTCTTCACATATTGGCTTCAATACTCCTGCAACATCAACGTCAAGAGCAGACGGGTGGGAAAATGAAGCCAAAGGTTCCAGTGGCTTTAATATGTAACACGCATTCTCTTTTATTCACGAGAAAATCGTCGACATAAGGTGCACCTTCAAGCAAACTTTTGAAAGTTTTGGTGTCACCGTCGCCGATGGAGTATGTGCATTTTACGCCGTATTTCTCCACTGATCTTCAAAATTATGCCATCCACCTCGATTTTTCCGGCACTACCCTCGTGATTAGCTTGACTTTCTGCCTCGTGATTTTAACCTTTTTCTTTTGGTTACATTTTCTTTTTGTTCATAAATAATAAACGCAGTCCATTTATAGATCACTTTTGTATTTCGCGCCTTATTTTTCCATTCCCCTTATATAAAACAAAAATCAGCGCAGAGTGGATAGGACGACTTTTGGCTCGTCAAGCCTATAACCATTGCATTTATTTTGTGACTAGCGAATTGTATTACGCCGCCATGCTTTTCTTTTATAAATTATTCAACATATTACCCTCTACATAAATTATTCAACATATCACTGTAAATAGGTTCTGTTCGACATCTCGCACTGTACATAAATTCTTTCGACATCGCACC
The DNA here is from genome assembly GCA_964007375.1 of Ophion obscuratus. Lineage (NCBI taxonomy): Eukaryota > Metazoa > Arthropoda > Insecta > Hymenoptera > Ichneumonidae > Ophion > Ophion obscuratus. The sequence continues at coordinate 42,974,032 of OZ023319.1, forward strand.
CGGTGCATCCTTCATCGCGCCGACAAGCCTCTTTTAAATAACTTGTTTTCAACATATCATACTGTACATAAATTCTTTCGACATATTATCCTTAGCATATTTTTCTATTACGCCGACGTGATTTTCGTTAATAACTTCTCATGCATTATTGTTTTATATAAATCTCCCCTTCGACGGGTCAAATCCGATAGCTCTTAAGGCGGTCCTCTAGTTTCTCGGCTGTTTTTTACGGCTTTTTCAATAATTTTTCACGGGCAAAGCATCGAAATAATCAATCTCATTGTTTTTGCATAATCTTTATTAACATTTGAATAAGCTTTACAAATTTTTTGAAGTCAAAATATATAATAGAATAAAAGTTATAGTGGCCGACAGGAAGACATCAAGTAAAAGAGGTGCTTGACGGTGACCAAGATTGCGGCTGTTCTGCTTATCTGAAATCAAAAAACCAAACGGCATTTTAATCTTCATATTTAAGACTAGCGATTGAACTAGAGTGAATTCTAAATTACAAAAATTGACTTTTTCATATACTTTTGAAAATTACATTCTATTTTTTACTCATTTTTTCTTAAGTTTTTCGCTCGTACAAAAAAAAACTATCGAAGCAATCATGATAATCCTACTTCAATCGCTGGCTTATAACATATTAAAGATGCTGTATAAATTTGAACAAGATCGGTGCAGTAGTTTCTGAAATATCGTGGTCACCGTTTCGAAAATGGTGTTTCGAGAAAAACGCGTTTGAAAGTTCGCGCATGATACAACATCTTCTCCGTATGGTTCTGCCTTCAAAATACCGTTGAATGTCTTGCTGTCACCATCTCCTATGTATGTCGTATATCGAACTTGATGTTTATCTACTGAACGAGATAACATTTTCACAACTGCATCTATTTCCATCTTCCCAGAACTTCCAGTATGATTTCGAGTACAATTTTGTTCATGATCAGCGAGCCATCCTGCATATCCAACTGGATCACTATTTTTTTTTATTGTTCCGCAAATTGCATCCAGCACAAAAACTACTCATTACACACGCATCAACCACTTTACCGGTGTACTTGGTAATTAAAGTTGAAACTCCGAATAAAGATGAAAATCCTCTTTTTTTCCATGTGCCATCTCCAGATACAGTTAATTGATTTTCTGCTTTTCCTTGTTCTTAAAGGACTTCCTTTTCTTGATTAACCGCAATCGACAACACTGTATCAAAAACGGCCGAAGAAGCTGAGTGAATATTTTCTAATATGGAATAGTACGTATTCAAAGCAAAACCTTGTCCCATATCCATCAGTCCACAGAAAATTCTATAGCCTTCATAACCGACTTCCAACAAACGCATCACGAAAACTAAGCGACGATTTATTTCGTAGGCTTTACCGATTTTTGGGCATGAATCTATTTCTTTTTCTTTCTCACACTTTCACGCCATAGAAATTTTAAAGCGCAATCCTCGTATATCACGTTGATGGAAAGTCACCGTACTTTTGCACTCTTTACAAATAACAGCCGAAGAAATGGTTGAAAATACACTCACAAAATTCAAAATACAATACAAAACAGTCTGTTCAACGTTCACTTCAAAATTTTTATTTTGACGAAGTTTCTTCGCTGACGCCGATGTAAACGACTTGTCTTGTTCAAAAGTGTGTCGGTTACCTGCGAATTTTCGCTTTTTAGGTCGATCGTAACGAGCCTTCCTTTCTTTAACATTTTGAAAATTATTTACAAAAAATCAGCTACATGCGACTCGCAAGAGAAAATATAGTACGCTTCGCAACTGCCACAGCAAAACTGAACTAACCGACGCTTCACGGCGTCTTAGTCAATATTCGAAAGCGTCTGTCAATGGTCTCGGCTCCCCTTTACTCGGGCCTAATTCACGAAAGGTTCAGGTAGCAGTTAGATTTAGGGATATCAATACAATGGTCAGCGCCGCTCGGCTTTCGGAGCAGCCCGGCGCGCGCTCCGTATACCTGCTCCGTTCCAGGGCCGTAACTTGTGAACCACTTCGAATATCGAAAAATCCTTTGGCACACATTTTCTACACATGTTATAGATGTAATTTATGAAAAAAAATCGATTTTTTCGACCCGAGAAACTAGAAGACCGCCTTAAACGTAAATTTGATATGTACAATTTATGCAAATAGGAACAATGTTCACATTATAATCGACAACAACTTTCGATTTTAATAACGAATTCTTTCGTACCACCGTATTACGCATATCGTGTTCCATTTTTACCGGGTTTTAATTGTTCGACTACTCACATTTGTTTCACGCAGTTTTCTACCATACCTAACCTCAGACGATGTCCTTTTAAAATCTTTCACTTGATGATTCGACGATGTGATGATTCTTCTCTTATTGAAATGTCCGTTTAATCCGTGGATTCGGTCCGTTGATGCGACGCCATTCCCGTGAGAGCCCTTTCTTTCACGGGCTGACCTCGGTGTACGATCAGGTCTCGCGTGTCGGATCCCTCGCCGAGCGCCGTCTCGACTCACGCCGTCAAAACAGGGAACGACCGATGCGGTGAATTGGAGTTATAACGATGGTTTTATTTCGAATTGCGTGGATTGGCGACTTCGTGCCGAATTCCACGATTCTTTTTGTCGTGACACATGCTCGGATTGGCGACTGCGTGCCGAATTCCACGAGGGCACGGTAAATCGGCGCGTCACCATGTGCGATATTTTCTGGTTGATTTCCTCGAAGTGGATTTTATTGACGTCACGTTCCTGAGACACGAAAATCAACTCGTTTTTTGTTCACCACACATCGATTCTGCTTTACACCGATGTTATTTCTCACGATGGGCGTTGATGCCTCGTGATATTCACGGATTAGAGCGAACACGTTTTACTTACGGCATTACAGGTGGTAGAATGGCCGAATAGCCGACTCGTCTCCTTCTCGCTGTGACAAGGATTCTAGGAGGCTGTGACTTTGGTCACAGCAAGGATTCTAGGAGGCGGGAAATTTCAATTTGAAATGCGAGCGGGGCGCGCTCGTCTTGCTGTTACATGATGTTCATACCAAGCATCGTATCCATCACTGCTTTCGTTCCCTTTCCATAAATTGCAGGCTCTACCGAAGGTTTATTTAACGACGGTATCTAATATTTTATTCGAATATTTTCTAAATAATGAAACAATTCGAAGGAGAGAGGAAAATCCTTTCTCTTTGACCAGGAACCGTCTCCTTAAACAGAGTTAGCAGAGATAGCCAGACCGAACATTCAAATATTTTTTTCTCGTATAGCCTTCTTTGTTACTAAATCATAAACAGCGCCTACACTGTTTAGTATTGAGCGGACGATACCACAATATGCACTAATATGCAAAGCTCTTCCCATGTCCATCAATCCACTAAATGTTTGAGGCCTTATAAGCCAACACCAAGCAAACGCATTACAAACACAAAACGACGGTTTACTTCGTAAGCATTGCTTATGCTGTTACTTGAATTTATAAATCTTTCGTCGCACAAACACTCGATTTTTATTTTAAATCCAAGTCCTCGCTGGCCGTATTAAGGATATTTTATGTCAGAATTGCTCTGCTTGCACTGGACAATATTTTGCAGTGTCGAAAAATCCAAGCTGAATTGAATGAAGCAGTAGCTGACAGAATCGTCACAACACACGCCGAGACAGTCGTCTTTTCTCGATTTCAACTTTCCTGCCGTTGTAGATGTAAAACTACTTTCAACTTCAACGGAATATCTATTCCCCTGGAATATGCGTTTTTCTGGAGGATTACACGGCCTACTTGCCGACGCTTTACTTTGTTTTCTATCCATTTTCAAAGAAAAATCACTATCTGCGTTCGCTTCCGAATTCAGAGCAATACTAAGCGGTAGCGTCATATTAGTCACACAGCGAAAAGAGGGACTACTATTACACAGTAAATGACTAGAAGTATACCTGTATATGTGTATACTCAGGTATAAATTCAAAACAGCTGTGCTCAACAGCTGCCAAGGACACGCAACTGGTGCCGAACGCGCGCACCGAGCGCTTCTACTTTAAAGGGCTGTACTGAGTAGACTAACAAGGGGGCATTCCCTACTCCCCATCACCGATCTCGCTCAAATTTATAAGACATGCAGGGCTTGGCTAGAAATGAAAGTACCCGAAGTGGGGACTCCAGACGGCCAAGCGTTTAGAAAATAAAAATGTTGACGCGGCTTTCGCACCGTATAAGCCATTTACGTTAGTATGTTTGCCAAGCAGCGGTTGGCGTAGCGGTAAGAGCTCGGACTAGTATTTCGATGGTCGTGGGTTCGACTCCCCGTGTGGAGACTTTTTTTATTTTTCTTTTTTTTTCTGAATTTTTATATTATTCGTTTTTCAATTAAGCAAAGAGGTGAATAATTAATTTTATTTATTTATTGATACGCAAAAGGCGTATAGGACGTCATTTTTAAATAAGCGTATAATCGTAGAAAATTTGGAGTTGCTGATTGACTCGTGGGGAGGACAAACAAATCTGCAATTATACGACAAACTCTTCCAAGATGAACAAGGATTGCCAACGTGTAGCATCAAAGTAATCCCCCCTAAATGTACTCCACTACTACAACCCTGCGATGTATATTTTCATCGTCAGATTAAAAACTTTATCAAAAAAATACAAAATTGCTCTTATCTCATCGAGCAAGAAAAATAAATAACTTCCCGAAGAGACTGCATAAAAATACGTTCGATTGTTCATCATCAATTATCCGCGCCAATATTTTTCGTATGCGCTTTAATTACAATCCTTTGTTGAAAAGTCCGAAATTCCAATGTTTACCTTTTCTATGCCTTTTGCGTATAAATCAATAAATAAGATAAATTATTTGCCTCTTTGCTTAAGGCGGTCCTCTAGTTTCTCGGCTGTTTTTTACGGCTTTTTCAATAATTTTTTACGGGCAAAGCATCGAAATAATCAATCTCATTGTTTTTGCATAATCTTTATTAACATTTAAATAAGCTTTACAAATTTTTTGAAGTCAAAATATATAATAGAATAAAAGTTATAGTGGCCGACAGGAAGACATCAAGTAAAAGAGGTGCTTGACGGTGACCAAGATTGCGGCTGTTCTGCTTATCTGAAATAAAAAAACCAAACGGCATTTTAATCTTTATATTTAAGACTAGCGATTGAACTAGAGTGAATTCTAAATTACAAAAATTGACTTTTTTATACACTTTTGAAAATTATATTCTATTTTTTACTCATTTTTTCTTAAGTTTTTCGCTCGTACAAAAAAAAACTATCGAAGCAATCATGATAATCCTAGTTCAATCGCTGGCTTATAACATATTAAAGATGCTGTATAAAACGCGTTTGAAAGTTCGCGCATGTGATTTATACTAAAAATTTCATCTCACCGTCAATCTGCTATGCCTGGACCATACAATAGGCCTTCCTCTTCTTCTTGGAAGTCACGCAGAGCTGCTCCGTCTTCCCTTTTCGCGATTCGGGCCTGTTTTACAACATCACTCGTGCGCCTTTCTGAACAGTCGATCCGAGAGCTATCACGCTGTTGAACATATCCTTTAGCTTGTGGGCTGATTTTCACTTCCATGGTTTCCAAGGTCTTCCGGATAGATTTGAATCCTTCGTTGAAGATTATGACAGCGAGAAACGTGGCGATTTCAACCACTCTTGGCCCAGAATGGAGGTGCTTCGGAGCAAAAGTACAGATTAATAAATTGAGCGACTCGTTATTATTTTGAGTTTCTGCTCCCAGGCATCTGCTTAACAATTCTTCTTTGGATAAATCCTCATGAATTGGCTTTATAACTTTTTGAACTGCTTCAGAAAGAGGCGGTTTATTGTGTTTGAATTGCTCAGCCTCTCCGAGAAACTCAGCTCTGCGCCATTTGCACCAACTAGATTCGCCTGCAGGACGCTTTTGATGCTGTCGATTGCTGTCTGTGGAAATCTTGTGAAAGAATGTTGCCCAAATTTCCTTTCTCATTTCCTCGATAGAATCTGGATGTCTCCGAATAGCTAATCCATAATACGTTGTCATCTCACCAATCAATTTATCAGTGAGTTTTCCTGCACCTTTCCCACCAATGCCTTTATTAGATTATTTTGCATTTCGAAGCTGAGTCCCCATCCTCTTTTCAACGTGTCCAACACAGTCTTTTTTTACATCAACATCTCCATATGGTACTGCCTTCAAAATACCATTGAATGCCTTGCTGTCACTATCTCCTATGTATGTCGTATATCATACTTGATGTTTATCTACTGAACCAGAAAACATTTTCGCAACTGCATCTATTTCCATCTTCCCAGAACTTCCAGTATGATTTCGAGTACAATTTTGTTCATGATCAGCGGGCCATCCTGCATATCCCACTGGATCACTATTTTTTTTTATTTTTCCACAAATTGCATCCAGCACAAAAACTACTCATTACACACGCATCAACCACTTTACCGGTATACTTGGTAATTAAAGTTGAAACTCCGAATAAAGATGAAAATCCTCTTTTTTTCCATGTGCCATCTTTAGATACAGTTAATTGATTTTCTGCTTTTCCTTGTTCTTGAAGGACTTCCTTTTCTTGATTAACCGCAATCGAAAACACTGTATCAAAAACGGCCGAAGAAGCTGAGTGAATATTTTCTAATATGGAATAGTACGTGTTCAAAGCAAAACCTTATCCCATATCCATCAGTCCACAGAAAATTCTATAGCCTTTATAACCGACTCCCAACAAACGCATCACGAAAACTAAGCGACGATTTATTTCGTAGGCTTTACCGATTTTTGGGCATGAATCTATTTCTTTTTCTTTCTCACACTTGCACGCCATAGAAATTTTAAAGCCCAATCCTCGTATATCACGTTGATGGAAAGTCACCGTACTTTTGCACTCTTTACAAATAACAGCCGAAGAAGTGGTTGAAAATACACTCACAAAATTCAAAATACAATACAAAACAGTCTGTTCAACGTTCGCTTCAAAATTTTTATTTTGACGAAGTTTCTTCGCTGACGCCGATGTAAACGACTTGTCTTGTTCAAAAGTGTGTCGGTTGCCTGCGAATTTTCGCTTTTTAGGTCGATCGTAACGAGCCGGGGCGTCTCTACCTCCTTTCTTTAACATTTTGAAAATTATTTTCAAAAAATCGACTACGTGCGACTCGCAACAGAAAATATAGTACGCTTCGCAACTGCCACAGCAAAACTGAACTAGCCGACACTTCACGGCGTCTTAGTCGATATTCGAAAGCGTCTGTCAACGGTCTCGGCTCCCCTTTACTCGGGCCTAATTCACAAAACGTTCAGGTAGCAGTTAGATTTAGGGATATCAATACAATGGTCAGCGCCGCTCGGCTTTCGGAGCAGCTCGGCGCGCGCTCCGTATACCTGCTCCGTTCCAGGGCGGTAACTTGTGAACCACTTCGAATATCGAAAAATCCTTTGGCACACATTTTCTATACATGTTGCAGATGTGATTTATGAAAAAAAAATCGATTTTTTCGACCCGAGAAACTAGAGGACCGCCTTAATTGGAAAATAAATAATATAAGAATTGAGAAAAAGAAGAAAAAAAAAGTATCCACAAGGCGAGTCGAACCCACGACCATCGAATTACTAGTCCGAGCTCTTACTACTACGCCAACTGCTGCTTGGCAAACATGTTAACTGGCTTATACGGTGCGAGAGCCGCGTCAACATTTTTATTGTCTAAACGCTTGGCCATCGGGAGTTCCCACTTCGGGTACTTTCATTTCTAGCCAAGCCCCGCATGTCCTATAAACTTGAGCGAAAACGATGACAGGAAGTGGCGAATACCCCCTTGTAAGTCAACTTCACCAGCAATTGGATATCAATTCTATGATGGTATAAGGTTGAAAAATGAAGAAAAAAAACGATTCGATTTTTTCATCTCATTACACTAGAATAGCCCCTTAAGGGACAACACCACTGTGATGGCTTCAAAAAATCGATTTTTTGAAAACCATCTAGAAAAATCTAAAATACATTTAAGATTAAGATGCCGTTGGACCCAGGTCGAAAAAATAATTATTTTCGGAGATATTGAATATTTTGTAGAGCGGTGCAGCGCTCCGTGACGCTCGGGGTCGCGCGCAGCTGCGCGCCTCAGAGTCGGCAGGTATACCGGGCCAGGTATTCCCAGGTATTCTTTTGTCTCCCTTCACAAAAACCGGCTATTGTTATAAATATACTTTCGAAAAAAAGCCATAGGTGGCGATAATTGAAAAATTTTCAAGGCAGGTATAGGGATAGCGTCATAGCGTCAGTTTGCGAATAGAAGCGATGTTACTCGTGTCTAAACGCTCCGAATCGTTTCGTTTATAAATACCGAACGCTCAGAATTATTCTTTGCACATCGAAATGGATAATCCAAAAGTGTACGCGGGGAAAAAGGGAACAAAACGGAGCTATGTGACGAGGAGTCGAACGAAAATTTCGAATCGAAAACCTCCGAACCGTTATAGCTCTGAAAATAGTTCTGCAGAGTATGTGAGCACGTCGGCGAAAAAGTTAAAATCGTCGGACGATTTAGAGGTCGGTGTTACTAACGATTTCGGTTATCGTATAGTACACCTCGTCAATGCATTGAACATTATATCGACGTTAGTGAAGTGCAAAGTGTGTGATCGCGATATAAAGTTTACTGAAAAAAGTTTGCGCGGACTCGGATTCAAAATCGAGGTCGATTGCGGCCATTGTGAAAAAGTGCAAATCAATTCGTGTCCTATGATTGACAATGCATACGAAATAAATCGTCGGATCGTATTCAGTATGCGTCTTCTTGGCGTCGGTTTGAATGGCCTGATGAATTTTTGTGCATTTATGGACCTACCGCGCCCCATATTTCAGTCTTTCTACGATCGAATTTTAAATTCGATTTCGATTGCCACTAAAGCTGTGAGCACAGTGAGCAAACAAAAGGCTGCACTTGAGGAGGAGACAATTTCGTTGGAAAATGGGGTGGAGGACGGAATTATCGTTTCAGGCGACGGATCGTGGCGTACGCGCAGTTTCAGCTTGCTTTTCGGCATAACATCGCTAATCGGCTGGTACACTAAAAAAGTTATCGACGTTATGGTGAAAACGAAATATTGCAAAACTTGCGAGCACTGGGGAAAAAAAGAAAGCACCGCGGAGTACTGGGAATGGAAAAGTACCCACGACGATGAGTGCCAGGCGAACCATAGCGGCTCCTCCGGAAAAATGGAAGTCGACTCAGCTGTCGAAATGTTTCAACGGTCTGAAGAGCTCTATGGCATAAAATATAAATATTATATTGGTAACGGCGATTCTAAAACGGTTCTGGGCATATCGAATAGCGATCTATACGACGGTTTCGAGATTTAAAAAAAAGAGTGCATCGATCATGTCCAAAAACGTATGGGGACGCGCCTCCGCGAAATCGTAAAAAAAAAAACAAAAAGGATTGTCTGGCAGAGGAAAGCTCACCGGAAAATTGATTGACGAGTTGAGCACATATTACGGCTTGGCTATTCGGAGGAACAGCGATGATGTTGAAAAAATGAGGAAGGCAATTTGGGCAACTATCAAACATAAAATATCCACAGATAGTGAGCCACAACATGACGATTGCCCAGAGGGAGCCTGGGAGAGGGAGGGATTGCCCAGAATATCGCCATAAGCCGCCTCGTCCTGAGGAAGTAATGGAGGCAATTACGCCAGTCTTCGAAAATTTGAGCAGAGACGATTTGCTGCAGCGTTGTTTGGGCGGCTTGACGCAAAACAACAACGAAAGCTACAACAAATCGCTTTGGGCAATAGCCCCCAAGTGTCAGTCCGGGAGCAAAAAAATCGTCGATATTGCAGCTGATATCGCGGTATTATTATTCAATGATGGCCTCAGAAGCCTCATGAAAGTTTTGGAGACGTTGGGGATAACTATCGGCCCAAATTGTTTCAATTTTTGCGTTGAAACTGACGCAGCGCGGATCGAGCTGGCGGAGCGCTCGTTCACAGACGTTGCAAAAGAGGCAAGAAGAGCCTCTACAAGTTCGAGAAAAGATGCTAGGGTCAATGATTTGCTTCTTGAAGGCTAGTTATATGGTGCCGGCATCGCTGATTAGAGGTAAAACATTTTTTTCCAATTGATCGCATAAATTAACAAACCTAAAACTTTGAACGCGTTTTTCTCAAAACCACTTTTTTGAGTGCGGCACGCAGCAGAACTCGAGCAATTTTTATCCGATCGACTTCAAATTTGGACTGCATCAATAAAACTAGATTATCTAAAGAAGTACATAGGATTTTTTCGATATCTCAATAATAAAGAAGTTATAGCCTATTTTCGACGAGAAATTTTGCTCGAAAATCGTCCTTTAATTTCAAAAGCGTGCCTATTTTTTAAAAATCAATATTTTTTCAAATCCCTGTGTACTTCTCTTCAAAATATCATATTATTAACGAAAACACTCGGTATTTTTTTTTCAGATCGACTTTAAAGAGAGTTCTGCTGCGTGCCGCGAATCACTGCAGAGGCAACAGTACCTGACGCGGGAGCTTCCCCAGCGTCACCATGGGGCGTGAAAAATTTGAAATTTTTTTTTATATAGCTTCAATAAATAACGAACAAAACAAAAACAATTTTTTCGAATATCTTTTTTTTTCCCACAAAAAAAATTCTTGAAAAATGGCAAAAAACAAGGGGTCACAGCGGTGTTCTGCCTGAACTATTTTTTTGTTTATACCCACGGATCCGCGCGGGAACGCATCGAAAACACAGCGTAATGACATGTACACCGGTGTCCAGCGTTTCGGCGTTGTGGCCGGAATTTGACGGGAAGAAAGCGCACGAAAAGTGTCGTCCGCGAGATTCGTACCTATAGAATCAAGAAGGCTAGGAGTAGGCCAAAGGTGGGGGTCAGGACCCATGTCGGCGATAACGCTTTATCCAAAAGATCCCATTACTCTAGTTCAAGGGTTGAGCGAGAAACTACGCATTTCCCGAGCCGCAGCCGTTCCCGCTACTCAAGAAAGCAACGCCGCCGAAATAATCAGGGATCGCGACTGAAGGTAGACCGGATCCTGAACTGCAGAAACCGTAGCGGTGAGCCGTCGTTTCCCTCTTTTGTTTCGTTGAGAAAATGTGCGCACTTAGGCCAACCGGAGTATCATTTGGGAATTCAGAATCGAGTGATATTCTTGCGGTGGCATGATTGCGCACGGTAAAGCCTTCCGTCCCTTTTCGCGAGGTTTGTCTTTAAATCGGAGGGGCACTCGCTAATTTAAAGGATAAAGTAGAACTGCCGAGAAGGGTTGCCATTTCATAAAACCCGGACCAGGGGCAGGTGGTTTAAGTTCTCGTAGATTGGGAAAAAAATTCGAGCCCGTAATTTTCATTCTGTTTTTCATTAAATGGAAATTATCGTATACAAAGAGAGGGGGATAGAGGCTGTACGCGAAAATAATTTTCTTCGAAAATTTATTAGTGTCTCAAAATGACCTGACATTTTAATTTATTAATAAGACGTATTATTTATTTTAAATTACGAATATTTTTATTTCAATATAAGGTACAAACATGGAGTTTATGTATCGAACAAAATATCCGATGAATCGCCACCTCGTCCTTGTTTGCAAATGTTCACTTTTTTGACGAAATTTTCAAAAACATTTTGGCATAATTGCGGACGACTTTCATAAAAAGTGTGTCCAATTGGTTCCTTGAGCTCTGGAATGATATGTTCGGTATCATTGGCATACACTTTTCCTTTCATGAATCCCCAAAGAAAAAAGTCCAATGGCATCAAAGCGCACGATCTTCATGCACAATTCACATCACCGCGGCGCGGGACAACGAGACCATAACACTTTGTCTGCAATAACTGCATTGTTTCGCCCACAGTGTAGCAGGTTGCGGCATCTTGTTGAAACAATATGTCTTCCAAGACCATGCCATTCATCGGATATAGTGTTCCACACATAAACTCCATGTTTGTACCTTATATTAAAATGAAAATATCCGTACTTTTCAAATAAATAACACGCTTTATTAATAAATTAGTATGTAAGATAATTTTAAAACACCCGTTGACCAAATTGTAAAACTAGTCATTCTCGCGTTGCGCGAGGACGACTCTCGAAATGAAATTCTTTTGTAATGCCGGAAAGCTCGGACCGTCTTCTGAATCTATTAATTATTGCATTCCTCGAGAACCGACTCAGCCCCTCTACCAATCATAAAGATGCGGCTGGCGGGAAGAGAGTCGTACCGATCGTCGAAGGGCAAAAAATAAAATTTGCCGTTAGAATCGCGAACGGTTGGCGCCCATTTTCACTCCACGGATCGGGCACATTTTGTATACAGAGGTATAAGCGGAAAACTTCGTTACAGTACATATATTTTTATTCAACTCGGAATCTACGTATCTTTGTAAGTATCTTCTCCATTCTTATCTTCTGATTTGGCTGCTTCGCGAATTCCATGTTGTGGAACAAAATTCAAACCAGTTTTGCATTCCGTTTATGGAAACGGAATGCAAAACTGGTTTGAATTTTTTCTATGGAGATTAATTCATCGCTTCAATTATCATATTTTCAGGTTCCTCACTGCATCGTTTTTCGCTTTTGCTGATTGAAGTATGGGACAACTTTTTAGCATTTATCGATATAAGTTAATCGATTGAAGGACCATCGAAATCGATTGCACTCATCGATATATGGATAAAAGTTGAATAATATTCACGACATTAACAGTTACATAAATAATTAACATAACCAAATTGATATTACTTGATACGAAATCCATCAGCACACTTATATTTGTATAACGAAAGAATGAATGACGGCATATGTTACTATTGAACCTAACGCCAATGCATAATAATATTAATTTATGTCTGCAGAGGGCGGCTCTGAATGAAGAGCCTCGGCGGCTATTGATTAAGGACAGATCGAAAATTCGATTTTTGAAACATGATTTGCATCCTTAAGGGTGTCAGAACACCTGGGTTTGTTTGTTTGGGTTGTCAAAAACAAACATTAAGAAAGATTTTTTACAACGTTAAACTTTAAATGCGTTTTTCTGGAAACAGCATTTTTCAACGCGCGGGGCACTCTACAGCTTCAACGGATGAACGGATTCATGTGAATCTCTGCATAACTGAACGGAAATTCAAATTGCGGGGCCATCAGGAAGCAATTTTAGTCAAAAATTGATTTCGATTTTAAAAAATTGGGTTTTTTTTTAAACCACTGCTATTTAATTATCCATGAGACCTGTCAAATTTAGTCTAGTTTAATAATTTTTAAACTGTTTTTGTTTGAAACCAATTGGCAAGGCGTGGAGAGCGTCCTCACAGGCAAAAACACACCATGCATGGCTTCATCTGATAGGAGCTGGAGACGCCATTTTGGATTTTTGAAATAAATAAAATTGGAATTTATTCTCCATTGCTAAAATAATAAAATACGTTGAAACCCACTTTGAACAGTATTAATTTTATATTAAAAATAAATTCCAAAGTTCATTCATTTGTAGTGTCTCTGCTATATAATTGCTGCTTATACTGGTGGATATCATAGAGGTTTCTCACTCTATTCCATAACAAGTATTCATCCACACGGCCGCACACAACTCGTACTGAATTGGAAAACGACTGGCTATAAACTTGACATAATGACCTTCGGGGAGATATTACAACTTTTCGGATACATCCGAAATACTTCAACATTCAAATTGCAGGAAACAAAGGAAAATTAAAACTGAACAGGGTAACACACAAAATTCACAAATCATTATTAAATATTGGAATCGACGATCTCAATTTTCGAATTAAAATACTAAACCAAAAAATAGAAAAAAAAAACACTGAAATAATCAATAAAACTCAAAACACTATAAAAGATAAATTGTTCTCATTTGAAAAAACAAAACTAAATAGATTATCAATACTCATGTATGAAAAACACAAAAAAACTCCGAAATCTTAGATTTCAACGAACCATGAATATACATCAACACATTTTCAATCATGATGAATTTTTAAGAACAATGGTCTCACAAATACATTTCAACAAAAACGACACATATTGCCAGAATTATAAAAACAGAAATCAACTAATACAAAACTATAGTTTCTTAAACTCAACTTTCACTAATAGGCAACAAGCCACAACTAATAATTCTTTTACCGATCCTCTGAGTAATATTAATTCAACAATTACGTTAAACAACACAAAAGAATGGCATATAAATCTCTCCAATACTGACATTCCATCACATATTTCTACATTTTTATCTCTTGGTGAAAAATTTGTCTTTCCTTATCTCAAACCTTCAAACGTAAAAACATATATCTATAATTCTATCTCAGAACTTGAATCCAAATTAGAATTTCTACTCGAAAAAGTTAGACAAAATGAAATAAGAAAAAAAATCACTAAAATCATGGACAAAATGAATACACCGACATCATTTTCTAACACCAGTAAAATTATAAAACACACTTCTTCATTCCTAAATAGCAATCCACAACTTTTAATTACACGAGCTGATAAAGGAAATTCAACAGTCATTTTAAACAAAAACTTATAAACTAATAAATAAAAATCCTATCAATATCCTACAAAAAGGCATAAACAATATTCTCTCCAGATGGAAAATCTTGAAAATCATTGACGAAACAAAAATTCAAATACCTAAAAGCAGAAAATTGCAACTTATCTCGTCTGTATTGCCTTCCAAAAATCCACAAACAAAAACTTTCCACTTCGTTCACTAGTATCTTCAATCAACAGCCCAACACATAAATTAGCTGAATTTATCCAATCAAAACTATCTAAACTTATAAATACAACAAGCTCACACGTCAAAGATAGCTTCTACTTAAAATAATCAGTCTCTGGTTGAGTGGAATATCTAAATTCCACTCAATTACAAACTTGTCTCTTTCGATGCCATATCCCTTTACATCAACATTCCACTACAACTAGTTGTTCAAAGTCTTCAAAAAATATCACATCTATTTTCTGAAACATTTCCATTAAATGAAATAATTAAAACCATAGAATATATCATGTTCTCAACTTATTTTACATGGCAAAAAAATGTATCAACAAATTTCTGGATTACCAATGGCTTCACCTCTTTCTTCGGTACTATCTAACATTTTTATGATTGATTTAGAAACTAATTGTTGGGGAAAATTAAATTTTTCATTGCCATTATATAAAAAATATGTCGATGACATTATTATTGCTCTGCCAACAGACAAAATTGAATCCACTATCAACATTTTCAACTCATATAATTCAAAATTACAATTGACATCAAAATAGAAGAAAATAAAAAAATTCCTTTTCTCGACATACTTCTAATCCGCAATCAAAATTCAATCATCACAAATTGGTACAGGAAACCTACTTGGTCTGGCAGATTCATAAACTTCTTTTCACACCATCCACTTTCCCAAAAAGCCATAATTTATATGTTAGTTGACACAGCAATAAAACTATCTCATCCATCTTTTCACAAAAAAAATCTTCAACATATTAGGAACATGATGACACAAAATTGTTATCCGATCTCTTTCACTGAAAAAATAATAAAACAAAGACTTCAGCAATAAAAGCAATAAAAAATAGAAAAATTTTGATTTCTCTAGACTAATAATTCTACCATACACAAAAAACATCCATCACCAATTCGTCTTTTTCAATAATGTAATATAACACCAATCACAAACAATAAACACAATATTTCATCGATTACAGGCTCTACCAAAGACAAAATAGATAACGACAAAAAATCTAACATAGTTTACAAAATCGATTGTAATGATTGAAATTCTACATATATAGGCCAAACAAAAAGATACCTAAAAAACAGAATCAATGAACACAAAAATAGCCTAAAACACACCACCACAATACACACAGCCCTAACACAATGCACACAGCCCACAGCGCACAATAGAACAAAAACACGATTTTAAATTTGCGGAAGTAAACATTTTAAACAATAAAAAAATGGCTGAAAAAAAGATTGATCCTAGAAATGATTCAAATAAAAGCGCATCCTAATGCCATAAATTTCAGAACGGACATAAATAAACTAAGCTCAATATATAACTCAATGATATAATTATAATAATATTTTATAACCATAATTATACACATCAATTTCAAAAACTCTTGGTACAACACATTAACTTCAAAACTCCTCACATGATACATTAATTTTAAGAAAATTCTTAACATGACTCAGGAATTTTAAACTTCCAAACTCTTGACACGACACATTAATTTTAAAAATGCTTACCATGACACAGGAACTTTAAAACTCTTGACACAGCATTGCCAAAAGGATCATTTTCCCTCGCTCCGGAAAAATTACGTTCGCCACTTAGTTTCTCTCGAACTCTCAGAGACTTCACTACTCGACGTGTAGAACATTGAAAAATTCTAGTTTCCTCCTTGTGCTTGCGAAGATATAGTTATTTTTATTAAAAACATTTTTAATTAAATTGGTAAATATCACAGTCACAAGACATTTCATCAATTAAAAAAAAAATTCATAGATCAAACCAAAAATTCTCTTATAATATTAAACCTCCACAGATGATAGAAATCGCCAATAAACGATAAATCTCTCGATCGATTGAAATTAAAGGTTCCGAATCAATCCTCCGATTCACCTCCATACGACAGTATTGCACCAGCATCAATACTGTCTATTTTAATCATCTTCCAAGCACAAACATAAAACTGGAAATAGCAACAATATTCTGGTTAGTCATTTGACATATTTCTTAACCTAAATATCTATAATAGATAATATCACACTTTCACCCATCACTCTTGTCACACGATACATAGAATAAATTAACCTATTACAATAAATTGCTCATACAATACCGCTATCATTTTAATTAGAAGAAAACTAACATATAATTTAGACAATTCATTATAACACATTTATAACTCGTTTATAACACATAGCACAATTATATAAAATCATGTAAAGTCTATCTATATAATTTGTAATTCATAATTTATAGAATAAATAAAATTCTTAAGAGGATCCGAATCAAGAGTCGAAACGTAAAACAGAAAAACGTTTATTTCCATCGTGACCTTGGAAACCTTCATTGGCCGAATCAAAGCCGATTCCCTAACAACAAGTATTCTCACTCTATAAGCGGATGAAACATATTTTCTTATTCTTTCCTGATCGATTGCGTAGCTTATCGGAAAGAAGGATGTTTACTATTTGAATCGTTTTTAAATTCCGTCTCATCCATGATTTTCAAAGAAAGACGCAAAAAATTTGGATAGCTGAAAATATTTTTCAAATACCGAAAGTGATATTTTTATGTTCAAAGCGGAGTAATAGAAAAAAAAACGATATTAATTTTTTTCATCAGTATGCTGACCTTGATTGCATCTTATAAGCAAAAACAAATATTTTGGAGTGAGAACTTTTTCCATCGCTCCATTCACGAGTTACAACTGGGAATCAACCTATCTTTGATAGAAAGAGTGCAGTTTTGTTGCGGATATACGATTCTCATTCAGCTCTTTTTATATGCGTGCGCCTATGTGTGTTGGTCATCAATATACAGTTGGTATTCATTGTCAGTATTTAAGATGTAATGCATTAAGTTATTTTTCCATGAACAGTAATAATGATTTATATATTTTTTGTTCGCCTACGACTTCGTTGAAACGGGAAATACCTGGTTAAAAATTATCGCAAAACGTCCACAAGTATTTTGTTAATTTTCCCATTCCAGTGAACACGTGTTCAATTAATTTTTTGGACCACCGTCAAAATTGTTCATTTCTTTTTATTGCATACTGTTCAGTTTTTGCCAAAGTGACAGATGATTATGCGAGCCCTTGGTCCTCGTTTCCTCGTTCACACTCACCAGACCTCTCGCGGACTTGGGCTTCGGTCAGCTACCGCCGCATGGCAGCAGCTTCTGATCAAAACTCTCGGTAGATCTAAGTCATTTCGGCGCGTTCTACGAGGTCACGGGCAATTAGTTTTTCGGAAAAGTATGACTCTTCGGACTCACCAATAATCGATAGCCTCTTGATCCCCTCTCGACCACCAGCCGTTTCCGCTTTCTTCTGGGAGAAGGAAGCGTTACATTACCAGTTAGAACCAGAAAGAGACGGTATTACCTCTTTGCACTCGAGAGGTGACTCTCGCTCACCACTTACTATTCGAGCGAAGAAGGCCTCGAGTGTAAAGATGTAATCAGCCGGCATACTTCGTTTGGAATCGTTTTCATTAGCTTTCCGGATAATCACATTAAATCGGATCGATTCATTATCACTAATTTAAATTAGGAAAATGTGGTCCGAGCTCATAACAAGCGTCCGCTTGCTTATCGCCCTCGCCGAGGGGCGAAGCGGTTGGCGATCTAAATTACACGCATTTTATGACGACCTTTAAATAACGGACGGTAGTAAGAAATATATATTAAATTAGTGCAATCGACCCGCACGACCACAACATCTTTCTGTGTCCCCCCTATCTCTCCTGACCATCCCAGGCTACTCACAACACATATAAATTACATACTTCATGCGATAGGATCTGATATGAAAGAAGGAATAATTTGGGTCGATAAGTAGTAAATATTCATACATTTTGAAATTGTCAGATATAAAGAAAATGAAAAGATGTTGAAATTGAAAAAAAAATTATACCGCACGTTAAACTAATATATTTAGTTTTTTTTTTCAGTACCGTGGTTAAAGGTTAAATTAAATAATGATCACTACGATGATGATGGCAATCGCCGGTCAAATCTCTATCTACGCTGCTTATTATTTCTTATTCACGTCGCCATTAATTACCTATCGATTTCCTGAAGAGGAGTGCTAGTGTCACTGTAGGTGTAGGTGGCAATAAAGTATATTTAACTGTATTTTAACGGTACCGTCAAACTTACGCTAACATCAACTCACTTTTACGCACGAAGAGAATGATTTTCGTTTGCTCTGAAATGCTTCGGCGATGCTTTCATGCACACCTCTATAAATTAGACTCATGCTTTTTTTAATCTACTACGGCAACTGAAGTCCCAACATTTTCGAACTGGGCATGTTTTATACATTTAGAGGGGACATTATATTCCCCTTCTACGATACATTCAGGCCTCTGAGAATCCCAGTCTGTCGAGTCGATCAGGTGTACGCGTATTCTCGGCTCGAATTGAGCCAGGATTATCATGACATGCAGGCAAGGTCGAGAACGTCGAATAAAATATGCTCTTTTTCGTAGGTTGCATCATCCGTAGTGTTTTTCTAAGGCAGCGACAGGGTTAAATTTAGCACGGAAAATTTTAGAAATGCCAGATGCATGTATATAGTCGTAAATAAGTTCTACAGCTTTGGCTAACAATTTAGTCCGAGGAAATGAACGGAATGTCAGTGTATTTTTTCTTTAACTGTTTTCCTGGGAGGATGGAAAATGATAATTCACGACTAAACCCTCGGCGGTGAATATAATACTATTAATGGTGTGTATTAGTGAAGCAGAATTCCGATTCGTCCATAACCCGTCTTGCGAAAACGTGGAAATTTTGATAGTCGCGATTCAAAAAGAGATCTTTCCAACGTTCTGATCATGCATTATATGATTGCAACATCACAGAAACGAATTGTCACAATTCAAGTTGCAATTAGTGGAGTCCCATTTGCAACAGTCAGTCTTTGTATGAAAATGGGTGCAGTTGGTGTCTAGACGAAATACGAACATTTTTTCACTTTTCGTTTGCCTGGTTGTAGTAAAATAACTCCATTTTTTCGTAAAATCCAAGTTGCGGATTTAGTCGTAATTGGCAAAGTCCCCACAACCCGTCTTCAACTCATTCGTTTCCACGTACTGAATTTTGAGCACAACAAAACGGCTGTTTATAAGTGGGCTGGGATCGCACTGAGATATAGTAGTTGACTGAAAGTAGGATGGTCCCAAGTAGAAAATAGAGCAAAAACGTTTTATACAATACCTAGAGGTGGAAAAGGAAGATGCTAATTTATTTTTAGATGATTTTTTCGTTGGCGCTGTGAATTGCTATATCTGATATATAACTTTTTTGTTGTAGATAACTCGACTGATGCATCAAAAGACGTAGATTCAAAGGATTTTACCATGGAAGCTTTTTTCACCCCAACTTTCATAATGATACTGTCTGCTCTTGGCTTTGTCTTTGTTGTTGGATGTCTTTTGTCAGTATTCTTCAGCCAAAGAATTGGGAAGCGTCATCAAGGATATAATCCTGCACAAAATCGGGTAATAAGTTGATTTAAGTGGAATACACAAACAAATTATACAATCAGGTATAAAACAGAAACATTCATTTTTCCAGGATGTCAATATTGACCTGGACAAGTTGCCTAATAACGACGCATACCACAAAACTTCTGCACAGTTGAACCCCAAATTGGAATTGCTTGAGTTTCCGCGGAACAATATTATATACGTAAGGGATTTGGGTCAAGGAGCGTTTGGTCGTGTTTTTCAAGCAAGAGCTCCAGGTCTTGTTCCAGATGAAGAATTTACCGATGTTGCCGTGAAAATGCTGAAAGAAGAGGCAACCGAGGACCTTCTTGTTGACTTCGAGCGCGAAGCTTGCCTACTCGCGGAATTCGATCATCCGAACATCGTTAAGCTTCTAGGAGTCTGTGCACTTGGTCGACCGATGTGTCTCTTATTTGAATACATGGGGCAAGGCGACTTAAATGAATTTTTACGCTCCTGCTCGCCCAGTAATTACATTGTTCGAAATATCGACAAAGATAACGCCATTACAGATGCCCAATTAAAACATATGGATTTAATAAATATAGCTCGGCAAGTAGCATCGGGGATGGTGTATTTGTCAAATAGAAAATTTGTTCATCGCGATCTTGCGACTAGAAATTGTCTTATAAATGATCAAATGGTGGTAAAAATAGCAGATTTTGGTTTGTCTCAGAAAATATATCTTCAAGATTACTACAAAGGGGACGAGCAGGATGCTATTCCTGTAAGATGGATGCCATTAGAAAGTATTCTTTACAACAAATACACCATAGAGTCGGACGTATGGGCTTTTGCCGTATGTTTGTGGGAAATATTTAGCTTTGCGCTTCAGCCCTACTACGGAATGACTCATGAAGAGGTGGTCAAATATATCAAGGATGGTAACGTACTTCAATGTCCTGAAAACACTCCATCGTCCATTTATGAATTAATGAAATTATGTTGGAATAGACGACCTAGTGATAGGCCAACGTTCAAAGTTATTCATTGTACTTTAAATACCATAAAAGACGACCTTGAAGCTGACAATAAGTCTGATAGTGTTCCATTGCGTATACATATTTAGGTGGTTCGTAATATATACATATTGTAAGAGCGTACGTTTTCATAGTTCTGACTACAGCGAGACGTAACGTTGCGAATGCCTAGTTGGAGTACCTTGCACTTTTGTTTGTTTTGTACATACAGCAACCTTTATTATTATTTACACTTTATAAGTAGAAACAGCAGAACTGATTTTGTTATAATAATGAAAGATGTTAAAAATGTTAGAGTTTCATTGTCACGGCGTTTCTTTGTGCGCAGTCATTATGTGAGCCACAGTCGATGAAAAACATTTTCATAAATGCTGTTTGCACAAGTGTAAGGCTCTGCGTTTTTCCTCATAATCAGGGTGTTCTTTAAATCTAAGTAAGTATGGGTCTAATTGTAAAGCAGTGATAGCGATAATATGTGTTATCAAGTCATGTACCATCAGTGGGACGAAACAATTGGGTTTTCGTTTTTTTTCGAAAGCTGTAAGGCTTGTTTAAATATAAGTTCATGTATGTAAAAAAGTAAATTGTAATCAACATAATATGTCATTATCAATTTTTTTCTAACAATAGTGAAATCAACAATAAATAAATAAATAAGTTGTATTTTATCTATGAAATTATGTAGTCTTTAATCGATCAGCTTATTAAAATATTTATCTGGAGGAAAATGATGAATATTCAAAATTTCGTTGGGAGGTTACGAAAAGTGTACTTTTTTAAAGCAGAAAATTAGCTTGCGGAATTTGTGAATGATTGCTTAGTGTTAGAGATATTTTAGTCACTAATTTCAAAGACCCGATTTTGAGGCCAAATCCATTTAAAGTTTAAAGACCAATTTAAATTTAAATAAATGTTTCCTTTTTACTTACACCGTCGTCGCCAATAAGGTGATTTGTTGCTGCCAACGAAGCATCCTTGCATTGCGGGTTTTTTCTACACGCGGGAGTCTGCCGTCTTAATATGGTGTGAACCTTTTTTCACCATATATTTCAATAAGAATTTAGGTCATCACGCACGTCTACGATCTTGAACAATGGCAATGATTACCTGATTCAACGAGAAGGCAAACATTTCTGCAACGGTTTTCACGGTCTTCGCTTTAATTGGAGAGTAATTGCGAGCTATTTTCAGTACAACCTAATTTCACCTTTTATTACTATTTCAGTTCAAAATTCCAATTGGTCGTTCTAATGATTAATTGTTTTTCCAAGAAGTCAGAATAATGGCATAGCATTGAAAATGTCTCCAGTTGGAGCCGAATAGTTAGCTGCTCTTTTTTCAAATTTGCATTTTACATATTTTTATTTTGCCTGAGTTTCGATGCGGGTTTTCTCTCCTGCGGGTTTTCACAATATCCATCCCAATGGAAACATTTCCTTTCACTCTCTACCCGCACTTTCCTAATCTAAGCGAACTTCCGTTGCGACCACAGTCAGCTTAAAGTCCAACATACCGAATTTGCTGTGGGTATGGGGAAACTGTGGAAAACCTGTACAGGTATATGCGGCCCAGATTCTTCTGATTCTCTGGTGCACAGACGTACTCAAATACGAATATTGCCGGAATTGTCGGAGTGTGCAATTGTCGGAATCTTCACCAAAATACATGTTTTGGCGAACAATGATTATTTTCGGTATTGAAAAATATATTCTTATTCTTTGCGCAAGTCAAAATTTTCTGCCACCTGAAAAGGGAGCAATGACAACTTTGCAAAAGTAATGCCAATGCCTGGCGTTGAATTTCTTTTTTATGATAAGTTCGCACCTTTATTGGCATAGTCCCGGCTTTGAGCGGGATTCGATGCTCGACTGCTTTTGTACAGCCCAGTAGTTCCCCTTCCAAGTTCAATACGTGGGAGAACTCTTCACATATATTTCTCGCAACATGTTTCCTTCTCAGAGTTCAGATGCGAGTTTCCTTTCATTTATAGTCATAGTTTTTCTATCCCTTTCATCCTTATTTTTCACGATTTTTCCTTACTTTCCACGATTTTTCGGATTTCTACGATTTTGTCTTCGATTTTTCCTCGGTTATTGTCTCCTTTCCCAAAGCTTGCGTTGTCTATTTTCCCTAGTTCGACTGTAGGTCTTTTGATAATTTCATCTTTTTCGAGCACATTCATTGGTATAACAGGGCAAGCATTTTCTGCTCTTACGACGGATTTTCCCATGATTATTCCTTCGTGAATTTTTGGTCTGCTCGTATATCCCCGGTTCGGGAACCCGGGATGATGATTTAGGTTTCGTTGCCAATTTAAGAGTTGGAACTCCGAAATTCGTCAAAATAGGCATTTATTTACTTAACTGGGCTGGTCTTAACTGATAATGAATTTTACAAAGTGTCGGTCAAACCTCAGGACCAAACGGTTCAAGTGCAAACCAAGGAATACCTCGCCTTAGGACTGTATTTCAATTGTTGACTCTGTTTGTCGCAATCTGTCATCAACTAAAAATCGTACGATGCTTCGTCAGGCCGTGTGTCTACCTGACTGTATACTTGTCGATTCGGCAAAAGTACTTTCATTTGAAAAGAATGTGGGGGTGGGGTGCGATGAACCCCAAATTACGCTTAGCAAGCGTTGCCTCGATTGAACGGTCGTTAATTTTTTATGTTGCAACGTTCATGGATACAGCAGTTATCAGAATCCGAGCCAGATTTTCAAGAGAAAAAGGCAAATGGATCATCGAACAACGAAACAAAAACCAAGCATCATTGAAACGAAGAGACGTATTTTCGATGTTAGACAACAATTTCTTACCCGACCAGAGGGTACATAAACTTCAACGTCACCATGACTGAGTTGTTCATCATGATCAAATGTGTATGAAGAAATAGCATATGGAGTTCAGTTCGAGTAACTGTCGAAGACGGACGTGTTTACAGAGCGTGTCATTGTTGCGATAACGCCTGGTGTGTAACGCGTGAACCAATAGTGCCGGCATATAGCCAAAAGCTTATTACGAACCGTGTCTTTATATTAAACTGTACAATGTAAGGATATGGATAATGTCTGGTTAAATGAAACCCGACCACTCTAGCTTTTCGACCGATAGTTTCGGTGGACCTCGACCGGCTGACTACCTACTCACGCAGAGTAGTATCTCTCGGATCTCCCACTCTTCCATTGGCACACAAATAGAAATTCGCACGTTACAGATCGGCCAGCCCTGACAAGTTGTTCGTCCTCGAATAACATATCTTTGGTAATCCTATTTTTCCCTTTTTGCAAGGAATTAGTAAAACTATACAATGTTAACGTGTTCGCATCTCTTATCCTAAACTTATGGGACTAAACGCGCGGGACAAGATTGTCCGTGGTGCCGCTATGCGAGTCAAATGAGTGCGAAGGCTTCATGTTTGCGGCTTCCCAAACTCCTTTATACGGTGGTTGCGTTATCTGGCAGTTTTTTACGTCTTGGAGTACGTATCTGTCGTATCTAAGGGCCTTTTTTACCTCGCAGGGCCCTTTAAACTGCGGGATTAATTTTTTTAACACGTTCGGCGTATTCTTGAAATTCTTTACCATAACGTAGTCGCCTACCTCATACTTATGCGGCTCTTTGTGTTTTTTATCGTAGGTCAGTTTAGAGCTTTCTTGACCGATCGCTATTTTTTTGCCGCTTTTGCCCGTGGGAGCTCCAAGTCTCGTTCTCTTCCCCATAACGCATTCTCGTCCAAAAACTCCTCGACACCGTCAACGATTTTTCCCCGCTGTTTCACGCCGAATAACAGAGTGCTGGGAGTTTCGCCCGTACTCTTATGAACGGTATTAATGAGAGCGTATTCTATTTCATCGAGCGCGTGATACCAATACTTTCCCGAGGAATTGTCCGTTAATTTTGCCAACATTGGCCCTAAAACACGGTTTACCCGTTCGACTTGGCCATTGTATCGTTCCAAGTAGCGTATCGTTTCGCCGCTCGATGTAGACTTTGTACCATACAACTTCGTAAATGTCGTAAACGCATCGACGACTACCAAGACATGTCGCCTGAGTCGCTATTTCTCGATAGGGCTGCAATGGTCCACATGTACCGTGAGAAAGGCTGTGTCGCCCTTCAAAACAAAATGCAACGTGCCCGCGACCTTTCCCGACTTCGGTGTGAAAGCTATGCACTTCAAACAATTTTGGATATACGTCTTCACCTCGTTATGCATTTTTGGGAACCAGTAATTTTGCTTTATCGCTTCGCACACCTTCTCAGGTCCCATGTGACCCATTTCGTCATGGTAACGCAGAATAACGTGATCTTGCATCGACTCCGGTACATAGAACAATATTCCATTAGCTTTTTTGCGGTAGACTATTCCATTTCTCATTTCGAAGAGAGCACTTTCGGTGTTTTCGAGGTCGTTTTTTGACTGCTTTATTTTCGGATCTCGGTTCTGACTGAGAGCGAGATTCAGCTCCAATGAATTATCCCTCAACGACGTGGATCAAGTTGTGCTCTCGACTAAGCGCGTCTACGTGTTTCATATGCTCCCCGCACCGATGTTCTATTTGGTAATCATAATTTTCGATCTCCAGGTCCCATCTCGCTATTCGTGCATTGATATCTCTTTTTTGAGCGTCATCGTGACAGAGTTCCAGTCAGTGACTATTTTGAATTTTATGCCCTGGAGATAGACCTTTAAGCGACGCAGGGCGTACACAATGGAAGCGTTTCGAGCTCAAAGCTATGATACTTCGCCTCCGTTTCGGTAGTCCGTTTTGAGATGTACAATACAGGGTGTAACAGTTTATCGGCCTTCCGTTGGAGTAAGATCGGCCCGAAGCCCATTGAGCTTGCGTCCATATGGAGCTCTGTGTCGTCTTTCGGATTATAAATTGCGACCACCGGAGTTTCTATTAGCTTTGACTTTAGTTTTTCAAACGCCTCAAGTTCGTTTTCACCGAATCTAAACTCGACCCCTTTTTTCAGCAGACTGTATAGGGGTGCTGCAATTACTGAGAAGCCCGGCACGAATTTGCGAAAGTACGAGTACATTTCGATAAACGCCTGCACACTGCGTACGCTCTGTGGTACTGGAAATCTCCCAATAGCCTCTACCCCTTCAATCGTTGGGCTTACCCCTCGTTCTGAAATGCGATACCCGAGATAATTGATCTCTGTTTACAAAAAGGTACATTTATCAATTCGAAGTTCCAATTTATTTTCGACCAACAACCTGAAGACTTCTTCGAGCGCTTTTAAATGAGCGTCCACTGTTTTCGTTGCGACTAGAAAGTCGTCCATGTAATCCACGACCTGCCCTGATCGAATGGGCCTTTTAGCACGTCGTTAACATACCGCTGAAACCTCGAAGGGGCGGTTTTTAGGCCAAACGGCATTTTGCAGTACTCGAATTGGCCAAGGGGCGTTATAAACGCAATAAACTTCGTTGAATTTTCGGCCACGTCGATGTGATGAAAACTGTCCCTCAAATCTAGCACGGTAAAGTATCGTTTGTGGGCTGAAACGTCTATTAGGTCCTCGATCAACGGCAGCGGGTAGTTGTCGCGCGATATTTTTTTGTTCAACGTGCGATAGTCGACACATAGCCTAAACTTTCGATTTTTCTTTTTAATCAGCCCGATTGGAGATGCGTACTCGGAGTCACTA
Source organism: Ophion obscuratus (assembly GCA_964007375.1). Lineage (NCBI taxonomy): Eukaryota > Metazoa > Arthropoda > Insecta > Hymenoptera > Ichneumonidae > Ophion > Ophion obscuratus. The sequence goes on from OZ023319.1 coordinate 43,000,967, forward strand.
ACACGAATAACGCCCTTCGCGAGGAGCGTATCGAGGATTATTCCTAGCTGCTCCTTTTCTTCGTAAGACAAGCGTCACGGTGTATAGTGAAAGGGGTTTGCGTCTTTTACGACTAGATTTAATTCTGCCTAAATGTTTGGGACTTCCGGTCGTTCTGGTCGAAGATAAGCCTCCTCGAATAAGTGCTTCAAAGCTTTCCGCGTGTCATCGGGCAAATTTAAGTTTATGTTCAACGTGTATGTCGTTCCGTCGTTCGATCGAATATCGTCAATGTTTAAAATTTGGCGGATTGTCTCGGCTTCTACACATTCCGGTACCGGCGGCGTGAGCTTAAATCCAAACTTTCTTAGCGTGTCCCGGCCGAAAACAGCGGAACTTCGCATCGTGTCGTCCGACACGACGCAAAGTTCCAAATCAGAGACCGAGACCCCGTCGGTCGAAGCCGCGACCGCTACTACGCCCAACACATTCAGTTTTGTTTTGTTTATGCCGCAATATTCGTTAAATGTTTGCGGAGTGTCATACGTTACCAAACTTGGGACCAACGACTTCTTTATGAAACTAATCGGGCTACCATGGTCGAATAATGTCTCTAAGATAACACGACACTTGGCGAGTGAGCAGACGAATCCGTAGGTAACGATCTTCCAAAATCCATCTTCTTGCTTCTTGTCAATATTATGAACTTCGTGGGCCGCTGCTTCGGACGCTTTCGCCCTTGACGAGCAATCTTTCGAGAAATGGCCCATACGGCCGCACTTAAAACACGATCCTCTTTCTCGCACGGGGTGTTTGCAGTCGACGGCGACGTGACCCTCCTTGCGGCAGTTATAGCAACGCGCCTTTGCTTTTAACCAATCCTCCTCGGAATAGGTTGACTCGCCCTCTATTGTGTCACGTTTTCCTCGTCTCATCGAAGAATCCTTCGACTCAGCGCGTAAAGAGATCTTTTCGAATGCCTTCAAGAGCGACTCATTTGTGTCGAAAGTCTGCATACGCGCCTGGTTTTGTACGTTTACGTTCGGTATCCCCTCGATCAAGTGTTCAACCATCTCCTCGTCATCAATCGGTACTTTCTTGACCAGGATAATTTTATCGTGCATGTAGTCGCTAAACGTCTCATTAAATCTCGAGGTCCTTGCCTCGAATTGCCTTCGACGAGTCACCCGATCGACGGGAACATCGAACATCGTCTTGAGTTCCTGGAGTAGATCACTCACGCTCATGTCTATGTGTGTTCTGGCTGTGACTGAAACCATCGCTGAGCCTTCCCCTTGAGCTTAGACGCGATTAAAATTCTTGTCGAATTATCGTCCAGGAAGTACGTTCTCTGAAGAAGCCTGATTTGTTTTTCCCAATTTCTGAAAACGCCGATCACCCCGTCAAAGTCCGGAACCAGATCTCGCACCTTTGACACGCTGAATTCGCGCTGATGTTCTTATACAGCACTCGCAACGCGTGGAGCAGAGGAGGGGGGGGGGGGGTGCATTTTCGCTGATGACGCTTGAGGGCTCGAGATGACGAATGGTTGAGGCCGAAGGCTCGGGCATCATTAAGTTTCTCATTAACGTATTCTCACGCCTCATAACATCGGCTTCTCGGGCTGAGAGCTCCGCTTCCTTTCGTGCGAGCTCTAGTTGTTTACGCAGAATTTCTACCTCTTCGGCCGTCACTCTTTTCTCTCGACGTTTGCCGCTAACACGTATTCCCTCATCCCCGCTTGTCTTATCGTTTTCGTTATCGCTCGTAGCAATATTGTCCTTACCGGGATTGAGATGCTTAGCCCAAGAATCCTCAGGGTCGAATTCGGAGAGCCGAGACAACAACTCGGCCTTCGAGCCAGTGGTTTTCAAATCATTCTGCAGTAACAAGTCTTTCAACACACGCACTGGGATCTTACTTGTATTCACCGACATGATTTCGGCGAAATTTCGTAATTGCGCGTACAAACCAATATCACCGGCCAGCGAGAGTAAACGAGGTGTCGATTGAATCACTGTCTCTCTCTCTCTCGCACACCGCGAACGAACCGATCGCGAAACTTGTAAACAAGAGCGTCTGTATACCCGACGAATATACTCACACCTACACATCGTCGACATATAACAGACCGTTCATGCCTCGTTTCGGATAGCGACGCGTAACGTTCAAATTCACATATACAACGATAATGTCGATTTGAATCGTTTTCATACGAACAATCTTTCACGCAAACAATCTTAAGGTGAGGAGTATCCTCGAAACGTTAACCACCACGGTTGGGTAGGTTTTCGCGACACGCTAGTGCATGCCATTGATGTATCGCAGGGCGTCCATTTCCGAGCGCAGTCCTACTCGCGACGATTAAACGCACGTCGACGGTCTCATCGCAAACTTATTGTCCGTGACGTTGCCATCGTTTTTGCGGGTGTAAAAAATCGTGTCAACGCAAAACTACGGTTATATCCCACTTCTGAAGCTGTTAGGAGATGGATAATGTCTGGTTAAATGAAATCCGAGTCACACATTCCGTTAATACGCGTATATTTAATGATACACTCTTGCTTTTCGACCGATAGTTTTGGTGGAACTCGACCGACTGACTACCTACTCTCGCGGGTAGTCTTTCTCGGATCTCCTACTCTTCCATTGGCACACAAATTCAAATTCGCACGTTACAATAATCAACTATTCTAACTGTATAATCAAATATTAAACTGTATAATCAACTAAAAATTATTTAAACAATAGCTCCAAACTCGCGGGTCAGCCAAGGGCTGACCCAAGTGCAAACTCACCTAGTAATGGTAAACCGAATCTCTCTGCATACGAATTACTGTAAAGCATACGGAAGCCATTGAAAACGAAAAAACTTATAATACGAGTTACTACGACGAAAACAAAGAAATTGAGGACTCTCAAAATAAGCAACAATCTGCAAAATGAGAGACGGTAAGAGAATCCACCCTAAGCCAACTCAACTAAGCCAATACTCAACATCAACAATAACTGGGAGAAGAAAATCTACGTGGTTGAAAACCTACATAGATCCATATTCGAGCGAGGACTCTCAACCAGTGCAGCCAGATCGCGCGTAAAAGTTACCCCCTCTCTAGTCTCTTACGCGCCCATACACAATCATAGTAGCGCGTGTCTGTGAGCGAGCGACGCTCGCACATCTTCGGAAAGAGCCGAGCACGGTCGAAGTTTTCCGACCACGCCTTCGGCAGCTACACCAATACATGGACGCTGAGCACGTTCATGTGCGGCCAAGCCGAAACGAAGGCTTCAAGGGAAAAAGCAATCTGAGCACGACTCGCACGTGACGTCACCCGACGGCACGCGTGAGGCTTTTAGATGATTGCAATGCTTATTTAGCTCTTGATTCTCTGCGTTATTAATGTATACAAAAAAATGTATCGAGCACTCTGATCGCTTATTTTTTTTGTTTATATTTCAATTTGAATATAATAATAAATCAAAATTACAACTTATTTATCTTATATACAATTGTTTACGCTTTACTCACACCCGTCCTTATGCCAAATAAATTATAATTCATAAAAGTAAGCGCAAATATATTTATATTCATATTATTGTATTCTCATAGTGTTATCAAGCGATAAAGCATTATCCCCAAAAACAAGCCACTCATCCATCCGGCCGCGAATCGTAAGTACCAGAAAGTGCGCATTTTCTACAAGCGATGAGATGGTCCCATTAGTAGCGTTGCTGGCTTCGGTCCGCAGGGACCCCTAATACAATTTTTTCTCCAAATTTTTCATAATTACTCATATTTTAGTCATATTTCAGATTTTCGGAGAAAAAATAATTTGAAACAGATTTAAGTTCTGGTTTATTTCCCAAAAACACATTTATTTTCACTGAAAATTCATGATTGCTCATTTTTGCTCGGAAATTTCTCTTTTTCCTATGATCTGAGTGAACGGCTGCGGAGATATTCGGAGAAAAGTTAAAGATGAAAAGAAATGAGATTTTCGTAAAAAAAAAACTGATTATTATGTTTTTTCCGGAAATTTTCCTTTTTCCTATTACCTGAGTGAACGGCTGCGAAGATATTCGGAGAAAATTTAAAGATGAAAAAATGAGATTTTCGTAAAAAAAATCTTGTTATTATTTTTTTTCCAGAACTTTTTCTTTTTCCTATTGAGTGAACGGCTGTGGAGATATTCGGAGAAAAGTTATGGATGAAAAAAATGAGATTTTCGTAAAAAAAACTTATTAAATTTTTTATTTTTCATAATTCCGAGAAATAATGGATTCCCGACATTTTTGCAAACATTATTTTCCTTAAGGGGTAACACCACTGTAACGGCCTGCCACGAAGCGTTTTAGACAAATAATACTTGGGGTAATTATTAAGCATATATTGAAGTATATTGCAAACAAATTTTATGGGAAAATATTACAAAATGGCGGCACGGCAGCAAATTCTTCCGAGGCATGTTGAACTTAAGGTGCTCTGCGGTACGCAGCATAACTTGTGCCAGTTTTAATCTCGACAAAATATTTTTTTTTTGTAATTAAATCTAGATGAGTGTAGCTAGTGAACCACGTAGGGGATTTTAGAAATATTGATTCTTAAGTAATTGCCGAGTATTTGACTAAAAATGTTCATTTAGACTTCATAAAACAAAATTATTTTTTTAAGATTAAAATTGCCACAGTTATACTGCGTGCCGCAGAGGTTGGACATGCTTCGGAAGAATTGCTGCAGTGTCGCCATTTTGTAATATTTTCGCTATCTAAGACCGCTTATTTCATTATTTTGTACGTTAATTTAAATATAAAAAGTCCCTATGCCAAATAAATTGTAATTCATAAAAGTAAGCGGAAATTTATTTATATTCGTATCATTATATTCATTCTCATATACTTTCATCAAGCGATAAAGCATTATCGCTTGGAGAAAGTGTATGAGCGGAAATTTATTTATATTCGTATTATTATATTCATTCAATAACTAATCAAATAAGAATTAATAGTAATAATGATTTCAAAAAAAGCACTGGCGCGGGAAACGATCCCGCGCCCCTGCTGACCGAAGCCAGGAACGCTACCAATGGGACCATCTCATCGCTTGTAGAATATGTACACTTTCTGGTACGTACCATTCGCGGCCGGATACATTATCATAATGCTTTATCGCTTGATGAAAGTATAAGAGAATAAATATAATAATACGAATATAAATATCTTTCCGCTTACTTTTATGAATTGCAATTTATTTCGCATACGGACGGGTGTGAGTAAAGTGGAAACAATTTTTTTAGAAGATAAATAAGTTGTAATTTAGATTTATTAGTATATGTAAATTAACGTACAAACTAATGAAATAAACGGTCAGAGTGCGCGAAAAATTTTTCGACACTAAAAGATAACTAATTAAAATAATAATGATAATTAATAAAAATAACTAATCAAAGAAGAATTAATAGTAATAATAATTTTAAAAAAGCACTGAGCTCGGGGAACGACCCCGCGCCCCTAGTGAATTTTTTTTTTCGAAAAACTTCGATTTTTTCGGAAATTTTTTTCGAATTTTTCTATGAATTGGAAGTAATATGAAGAATTCGGAGTTTTGTGGACAATTAGTTTACGCAAACATCCGAGTTTCTCAGAATTTTTCCGAATTTTTCCGAATATTTCATCATTTTAATTACAATCGCGGGAAAATCTCGGAAATTATATGAAGACTTTAAGGGGTAACACCACTGTAACGGCCTTACGGGAAGCACATTTTTTGATATTTTTTGACGGAAGAAAATGTGATAAACAAATAATACTTGCGGTATTTATTCAGCATATATTTAAGTATATTGTTATACATTTTTTATCCGAAAATATTACAAAATGGCGACATTGCAGCAATTCTTCCGAAGCATGTCGAATCTCTGCGGCACGCAGTATAACTGTGCCAATTTTAATCTAAAAAAAAAGAATTGTTTTATTAAGTCTACATAAGTGTAGCTACTGAACGGCGTAGGGGATTTTCGATAACTTAATTTAAACAATATTTATTAACAAATAAATGTCTTAAAAAAATATTGAACAGTCTTAGTCAAATACTCGGCAATTTTTCAGAAATCAATATTTCTAAAATCTCCTACGTGGTTCACTAGCTACACTCATCTAGATTTAATTTTTAAAAATTACTTTGTCCAGATTAAAATTGGTACAAGTTATACTGCATGCCGCAGAGCACCTTGAGTTCAATATGCCTCGGAAGAATTTGCTGCAATGTCGCCATTTTGTAATATTTTCCATAAATTTTTTTTGCAATATACTTCAACATATACTTAATAATTACCGCAAGTATTATTTGTCTAAAACGCTTCGTGGCAGGCCGTTACAGTGGTATTACCTCTTGAGGAAAATAATGTTTGCAAAAATTTCGGATATTCATTATTTCTCAGAATTATGAAGGATGAAAAAATGTAATAAGTTTTTTTTTACGAAAATCTCATTTTTTCATCTATAACGTTTCTACGAATATCTCCGTAGCCGTTCACTTAATAGGAAAAATTAAAAGTTCCGGAAAAAAAGAATAAGTTTTTTTTTACGTAAATCTCACTTTTTTTTCGTCTTTAAATTTTCTCCGAATATCTTCGGAGCCGTTCACTCAGGTAATAGGAAAAAGGAAAATTTTCGGAAAAAAATACTAATCAGTTTATTTTTTACGAAAATCTCATTTCTTTTCATCTTTAACTTTTGTCCAAATATCTCCGCAGCCGGTCACTCAGATCATAGGAAGAAGAGAAATTTCCGGGAAAAAAATGAGAAATCATGAGTTTTCAGTGAAAAAAATGTGTTTTTGGGAAATAGACCAGAACTTGAATCTGTTTTAAATAATCTTTTCACCGAAAATCTCAAATATGACTAAAATATAAGAAATTATGAAAAATTTGGAGAAAAAATTGCACTAGGGGTCCCTGCGGACCGAAGCCAGCAACGCTACCAACGGGACCATCTCATCGCTTATAGAATATGCGCACTTTCTGGTACTTACGATTCGCGGCCGGATGGATGATTCGCTTGTTTTTGGGGATAATGCTTTATCGCTTGGTGAAAGTATGAGAAATAATACAATAATACGAATATAAATATATTGGCGCTTACTTTTATGAATTATAATTTATTTGGCATAAGGACGGGTGTGAGTAAAGCGTAAACAATTTTATATAAGATAAATAAGTTGTAATTTAGATTTATTATTATATTCAAATTAACGTATAAACTAAAAAAATAAGCGATCAGAGTGCGCGATACATGTCTTCGTATACATTAATAACGCAGAGAATCAAGAGGTAAATAAGCATTGAAATCATCTGAAAGCCTCGCTCGTGCCGTCGGGTGACGTCACGTGCGAGTCGTGCTCAGATTGCTTTTTCCCTCGAAGCCTTCGTTTCGGCTTGGCCGCACATGAACGTGCTCAGCGTCCATGTATTGGTGTAACTGCCGAAGGCGCGGTCGGGAAACTTCGACCGTGCTCGGCTCTTTCCGAAGATGTCCGAGCGTCGCTCGCTCACGGACACGAGCTACTATGATTGTATGATGGGCACGTAAGAGACTAGAGAGGGGGTAACTTTTACGCGCGATCTGGCTGCACTGCTCTCAACCCACCGGATCCAAAACAAGGAAATGAGCGGGGTAAAAGAAGGCCAACAGAAGGAGCATGGAGACTATGGTAAAGGAGCCCGAACGCAATGCTGGCGAAATGGTTGTGAGAGTGATGAATGATCCGCGGATTGTTCCCGCCTGGCGGCGCTACCACTGCTGGCTCCGTCCGCGCGGTGATTTTGAATCGTCGATCCGCAATTTGTCATATATTTGTTTCTTATTAGCGCAGTTTATAATAGTGAAGAGTAATATTGATATGCTTTTGTTTAAATTATGAAATGATAATATATCAGTAATTTTAGTTTTAAGGCTTTCACGGCTCTTTATGTAATGAGAAGAGTATGTGGCTTCCGGATGGAGGCCGTGTTGAGGATCAGCGTTATGCCGACGTTTCGCAAACGTTACAGTCTGCATCATCAGGGCTGAGAGCTCCGATACTGAAGTTCTCGTGTCTCAGGTATTCCTTATATAGTTGCAGTCATCGTTCCGGATAGCTGCACCAGCCAATCAGATGTTTTAATTGATCAGCTGGTCAATTAAAAAACCGGGAGGACGATGTGCCAAATAGGATTGACGTGATATCCTCCATCTCTGTTTAGATTGTCCGGATGTTTTCGGATTTCCAAGCCTTCTCGGTGTTTCCTGGAAAAATAGCTGTTTGATGGGGCCAGACTTTGGGCTTTGTCGAACTGGATGGCATGACCAGTCTCCATCCAATGTTCGGCCAGCGCTGATTGTGTAATATGGCCATATTTAATACACCGTTGGTGTTCTTTGATCCGTGTACTGATCTCCGGAAATCCGAAAACATCCGGACAATCTAAACAGAGATGGAGGATATCACGTCAATCCTATTTGGCACACCGTCCTCCCGGTTTTTTAATTGACCAGCTGATCAATTAAAACATCTGATTGGCTGGTGCAGCTATCCGGAACGATGACTGCAACTATATAAGGAATACCTGAGACACGAGAGCTTCAGTATCGGAGCTCTCAGCCCTGATGATGCAGACTGTAACGTTTGCGAAACGTCGGCACAACGCTGATCCTCAACACGGCCTCCATCCGGAAGCCACATACTCTTCTCATATCAGTAATGTTTTGCTTGGAGGTGATCTCTACTGTAAATGTTTTATTTGTATACGGTGACACGTACGGTTAAACAGCCATAATGTGAATATTACATACTGGATATTCAAGAAAAATATTTTTTTTCGTCGCTACAAAAAGAAATAATAAAGTATATAATTTACATCAAACCTCAAATCAACCAACAAACCAAACACACATATATATATAATACTCACATATATAGTAACTGACAGCAGTGCAGCCAGATCGCGCGTAAAAGTTACCCCCTCTCTAGTCTCTTACGCGCCCATCACAATCATAGTAGCGCGTATCCGTGAGCGAGCGACGCTCGGACGTCTTCGGATAGAGCCGAGCACGGTCGAAGTTTCCCGACCGCGCCTTCGGCAGCTACACCAACACATGGACGCTGAGCACGTTCATGTGCGGCCAAGCCGAAACGAAGGCTTTGAGGGAAAAAGCAATCTGAGCACGACTCGCGCGTGACTTCACCCGACGACACGCGGGAGGCTTTTAGATGATTTCAATGCTTATTTAGCTCTGGATTCTCTGCGGTATTAATGTATTAAAAAAATGTATCGCGCACTCTGATCGCTTATTTTTTTAGTTTATACGTTAATTTAAATATAATAATAAATCTAAATTACAACTTATTTATCCTATATAAAATTGTTTACGCTTTACTCACACCCGTCCTTATGTCAAATAAATTATAATTCATCAAAGTAAGCGGAAATATATTTATATTCGGATTATTATATTAATTCTCATACTTTCATCAAGCGATAAAGCATTATCTCCAAAAACAAGCTAATCATCCATCCGGCCGCGAATCCCAAGTACCAGAAAGTGTACATATTCTACAAGCGATGAGATGGTCCCGTTGGTAGCGTTCCTGGCTTCGGTCCGCAGGGGCCCCTAGTGCAAATTTTTCTCCAAATTTTTCATAATTTCTCATATTTTAGTCGTATTTGAGATTTTCGGAGAAAAAATGATTTAAAGCAGATTCAAGTTCTGGTCTATTTCCCAAAAACACATCGTTTTTACTGAAAATTCATGATTCCTCATTTTTTTCCCGGAAATTTCTCTTTTTCCTATGACCTGAGTGAACCGCTGCGGACATATTCGGAGAAAAGTTAAAGATGAAAGGAAATGAGATTTTCGTAAAAAAAACTTATTATTATTTTTTCGGAAAGTTCCTTTTTTCCTATTACTTGAGTGAACGGCTGCGGAGATATTCGGAAAAAAGTGATAGGTTAAAAAAATGAGATTTTCGCAAAAAAAACACATTTTTTAAGCGTCATAAGTCTGAGAAATAATGAATTTCCGAAATGTTTGCATACATGATTTTCCTTAAGGGTACCACTGTAACGGCCTGCCACGAAGTGTTTTAGGCACATAATACTTGGGGTAATTATTAAGCATATATTGAAGTATATTGCAAACAGATTTTATGGGAAAATATTACAAAATGACGACACTGCAGCAATTTCTTCCGAGGCATGTTGAACATAAGGTGCTATGCGGCACGTAGTATAAACTTGTGCCAATTTTAATGTGGACAAAATATATTTTTTTTAACCTAGATGAGTGTAGCTAGTGAACCCCGTAGGGGCTTTTAGAAACATTGATTTTTGAGTAATTGCAGAGTATTTGACTAAAAATGTTCATCTAGACCTAATAAAACAAAATTCCCTTTTTTTTTAAATTGGCACAGTTCCACTGCGTGCCGCAGAGTTTCGACATGCTTCGGAAGAATTGCTGCAATGTCGCCATTTTGTAATATTTTCGGATAAAAATTTCTAGCAATATACTTAAATATATGCTCAATAAATACCGCAAGCATTATTTGTTTATCACATTTTCTTCCGCCAAAAAAAAATATCAAAAAATACGCTTCCTGTAAGACCGTTACAGTGATGTGGCCCCTTAAAGCCTTCATATAATTTCCGATATTTTCCCGTGATCGTAATTAAAATGATGAAATATTCGGAAAAATTTGAAAAAATTCGGAGAAATTCGAAGAAACTCGGATGTTTGCGTAAAAATAATTCTCCGGAAAACTCCGAATTCTTCATATTTGTTCTAATTCATAGAAAAATTCGGAAAAATTTGCCGGAAAAAATCGGAATTTTTCAGAAAAAAATGTTCACCAGGGGCGCGGGATCGTTCCCAGCGCTCAGTGCTTTCTTTGAATAATTATTATTACTATTAATTCTTATTTGATTAGTTATTTTTATTAGTTATCATTATTATTTTAATTAGTTATCTTTTAGTGTCGAAAAATTTATCGACCACTCTGAGCGATAAAGCATTATGATAATGCTTTATCGCTTGATGAAAGTAAATGAGAATGAATATAATAATACGAATATAAAAATATTTCCGCTTACTTTTATGAATTACAACTTATTTGGCATAGGGACGGGTGTGAGTAAATCGCAAACAATTTTTTAGAAGATAAGTCGTAATTTAGATTTATTATTATATTAGAATTAACGTACAAACTAATAAAATAAGCGGTCAGAGTGCGCGATACATTTTTCGACACTAAAAGATAACTAATTAAAATAATAACGATAACTAATCAAATAAGAATTAATAGTAATAATAATTTTTCAAAAAAGCACTGAGCGCGTGGAACGATCCCGCGCCCTTAGTGCAATTTTTTTTCCGAAAAACTCCGATTTTTTCCGGAAAATTTTTCCGTATTTTTCTATGAATTGGAACGAATATGACGAATTCTGAGTTTCGCGGACAATTATTTTTACGCAGACATCCGAGTTGAGCCGAATTTATCCGAATTTTTTCAAATTTTTCCGTATTTTTCCGAATACTTCATCATTTTAATTACGATCACGGGAAAATCTCGGAAATTATATGAAGACTTTATGGGGTAACACTACTGTAACGGCCTTACAGGAAGCGTATTTTTTGATATTTTTTTGGCGGAAGAAAATGTGATAAACAAATAATACTTGCGGTATTTATTGAGCATATATTTAAGTATATTGCTAGAAATTTTTATCCGAAAATATTACAAAATGGCGACACTGCAGCAATTCTTCCGAAGGATGTCGAACCTCTGCGGCACGCAGATAACTGCCAATTTTAATCTAAAAAAAAGAGTTTTGTTTTATTAAGTCTACACGAGGATAGCTACTGAACCACGTAGGGGATTTTCGATAAGTTAGTTTAAACAATATTTATTAACAAATAAATGTCTTAACAAGCAAATTGAACATGTTTAGTCAAATACTCGGCAATTACTCAAAAATCAATATTTCTAAAATCCCCTACGTGGTTCACTAGCTACTCTCATCTAGAATTAATTAAAAAAATTATTTTGTCCAGATTAAAATTGGCACAAGTTATACTGGGCGACGCAGAGCACCTTAAGTTCAACATGTCTCGGAAGAATTTGCTGCAGTGTGGTAATTTTGTAATATTTTCCCATAACATTTTTTTGCAATATACTTCAATATATGCTTAATAATTACCCCAAGTATTATTTGTCTAAAACGCTTCGTGGCAGGCCGTTACAGTGGTGTTACCCCTTAAGGAAAATAATGTTTGCAAACATTTTGGAAATTCATTAATTCTCAGAATTATGAGGGATAATAAATGTAATAATTTTTTTCCACAAAAATCTAATTTTTTTTTGCTATTGGTTTTTTTTCTTAGGTACACGCTTTTCGCGTTTGTTACCTATTCTTTCCCTTCATTGTGCCCGTTTCTTTCCTCTACTGTTTTTTTATTTTTTTCTCCATCTTACTCTCTGTTCCCCCCTCTTGCGGCCGCAGCCGGCTTCCCCCTCTGTATTATATTCATCATGACATTTCTGTCATGGGTATAGGGAAACTGCGGAAAACCTACACCAATACAGCCGGTCGTCGAGTTCGCCCCCCAGTCGTGGAACTAGTCTTATTTCGCCGCGAAATGCCAAAGAAAAACATTTCACAATGAAATGTACGCGACTGGGATTCGAACGCTAACCACTAGACCATCGCACCGGTTAATAGGAAAAAGAAAAAGTTCAGGAAAAAAAATTATAACAATTTTTTACGAAAATCTCATTTCTTTTCATCTTTAACTTTTCTCCGAATATGTCCGCAGCCGTTCACTCAGATCATAGGAAAAAGAGAAATTTCCGGGAAAAAAATGGGAAATCATGAATTTTCAGTAAAAAAAATGTGTTTTTGGGAAATAGACCAGAACTTCATTATGTTTTAAATCATTTTTTCTCCGAAAATCTCAAATACGACTAAAATATGAGAAATTATGAAAAATTTGCACTAGGGACCCCTGCGGAGCGAAGCCAGGAACGCTACCAACGGGACCATCTCATCGCTTGTAGAATATGTACACTTTCTGGTACTTAGGATTCGCGGCCGGATGGATGATTAGCTTGTTTTTGGGATAACGCTTTATCGCTTGATGAAAGTATGAGAATTAATATAATAATACGAATATAAATATATTTCCGGTTACTTTTATGAATTATAATTTATTTGACTTGATTTGGTGTGAGTAAAACGTGAATAATTTTATATAAGAAAAATAAGTTGTAATTTAGATTTATTATTATATTTAAAATAACGTATAAACTAAAAAAATAAGCGTTCAGAGTGCGCGTTACATTTTTTTATACATTATACCGCAGAGAATCAAGAGCTAAATAAGCATTGAAATCATCTAAAAGCCTCCCGCGTGCCGTCGGGTGAAGTCACGCGCGAGTCGTGCTCAGATTGCTTTTTCCCTCGAAGCCTTCGTTTCGGCTTGGCCGCACATGAACGTGCTCAGCGTCCATGTGTTGGTGTAGCTGCCGAAGGCGCGGTCGGGAAACTTTCACCGTGATCAGCTCTTTCCGAAGACGTCCGAGCGTCGCTCGCTCACGGACACGCGCTACTATGATTGTGTGGTGGGCGCTTAAGAGACTAGAGAAGGGGCAACTTTCACGCGCGATCTGGCTGCACTCACTGACAGTAAAACGTCATTGTATGTATGTCACAAACACTGCTAAGGCGGTCCTCACAGACCTATCTTATTCGGTCCCTGGCGCTAGTATCGCTTGCGGAAATTTTTCGAACTACAAGATCTTTCATCACTTTCGCGATCCACTTTTCGACGATTCCGCCATATGCGTTCGGGCTCCTTTACTCTAGTCTCCATGAAAAGGAGGAAAAACATCACACTTGACCAAATAGACGTCGCCTTGCCACCAAATAACGAGAACAACCAAGTACAACGCGAATCGCACAGTGCCAGTCCAGCAACACGTGCTCAGTGTAGACACTGACGAAGATCAACGAAAGGGGCAAAACAAATACATCGTTCGGAAATCAACACCGATTGTAATCAAATCGACTGTGCTTCCGAGAAACAGCTCCTTACAAACTCAGCTGTATCAGCTCTGCCGCCAGCAAAAAGTAGAACTTAGATACGATGGCGGTGCTCACTGGAGAATCAGATGCAGCAACACTTCATCCAAAACCGAAATTTAGAACTTCCTGACAGTCAGCAAAACAGAACATCACACGTTTAATGACTCGTTTAAAAAAGAGTCATCAAATATATAAAGGCACAGCTCTATAAGCCAGAAGAGCTAGAACTAATCATCGACGAAAAATGGTGAATTGAACCCCTACGACTCAACCCATTCTCAAACATAAGCATCTTTATGGTGGCCATATTTCCGCCAGAAGCTAAACTCTTCGATTTATACAAGACAACAAAACTTGATGTGTACATTGTGAAACGCGAGAAATATCAAACTAAGGAAATCCGCGCGTCGCTATGCATCAAATGCCTTAACTTTGGGCATGTTGCCCAAAATTGTGAACACAACGAAAACCCTATAAAAATAACCATCGACCAAATCGAAAAATGCACTGTATGCAAAAGTTCCGAATACGACGCCAAAAGCAAGTTATGCCCAGTCAGAGAAGCTAATATGGAAAAAATCAAACCCCGTTGAAAAGCCAGCTCAAGTTGCAATGCTCGCAGTTCCAATAAGCCACTACGATAAGGACTTTCGAGTTATTAGAAGGCGAGCTAATAAACAAATCAACATCGACAAACAAATCAACTCGACCAAACAAACCATGCAAATTGAAACCCTCCAAAGCAGACCAAACCCAATACTAATAACAATAGACCAAACTGAGCGAATCGAGCACTTCAGAAACATTTAACTTATGAATCGCACTTACTAACCAAATCCAAATCGAAAAAGAATACCGACAAAAATACTTATCAGTAAAGGAATAAGCGAAATATGCCATGATTTTGTTCATACGAGTTTCCTCCTATCAATATACAGAATAATTGACGAACTGGACAAGGAATCCAAGATAAAATACACAATCAGAGGAGTGACGGATGCATAAATCACTGTGCTAGATCACAAATGGAACGGAAATGAAAATACATCGTGATACTTTAATGCAATGTACGAGGCATTAATAAAATATTTAACGAATAATATTAAGAGGGAATGGTACCCCATCGCCGTCGGTGTGGCAGACCGGATTAGTAGATACCCACGGATTTCCTAAACGGCTGTTCCGAATTTCACGAAATTTGACCAGACAATGTCAAATTGATAGACGAACAGCTGTTTTCTCATTAAATTTCTTGAAATAAAAAAATAAGTCGATTGTATTACCATGCTGACGCCGTGATAAAAATGATATAAAATATAAAGTTTGGCTAATGCCACGACTTGGAGGGGAGAAGAGCCGCGTAGTCACCTTAAGGGGTTACCCCGACTTGCGATTTTGAAGAAATCGATTTTTTTTATTGCATTTTTTGAAGTATAAGTATCTGAGAATATGTCCTGAAAATTTCAAGTCGATCCGAACAAAATTGACTGAGATATGAGCGTTAAAAGAGAAGAATCCGTTGTGTAAACGACCGGAAATTGAAACTTTAAACGCGTTTTTCTCAAAATGGCATTTCTGAAGACGGTGACCAAGATTACTCGAACACTAATGAACCGATCTTCTTGAAATTTTGCAGGCTTATTTAATACATAAAAATGTAGTCTTTAATAGTTCGATTTTTTTTTCGAAAAAAAATGGCCGTTTTTTTCGTTAAAATCGGACCATTAACTTTGACTGTCCGCCATTTTGTGAAAAATGAATATTTTTTAAAATCCTTCGATTAAAGACTAGTTTATACTTATATTTGACTAAATCCATCCGCATTTTCCTTTCAGATGTCACACTTTGCCACAATGTTGGTCACCGCAAACCGTATATGTAAAAACGTTATTTCATTGACGGCCATTTGCCACTAAACAATGTAATATTTTTCAATAAAAAAATTACTGAAAATTCTTTAAGATGGTATATTGATTGATTAAAAAAGTATTGTAGTTTTCTTTTAAAAAAATCATGAAAAAGGCCTTTTTTTGCGCTACAAGTGGGGGTAACGCCTTAAAACCACGTATTTTAGCACCTCAATCATCTCATTCCTCCGCATATTTTAGGACATCCGTGGGTGTTTACACTTAGTAGGTAATTGCTGATAATTTCCAGCAAATCTCGCACGATGTTGGTGAGACTTAGTTCCCGCGAATTCCGGCGAGGCGCTCAGGACGCATTCTCTGCAGACGACGTATATATTTCGAGTTGGCTCGAAATCGGTGAGCTGAGAAAGTGACAGTTTCAATTTAATGAATAAAATATCGAAAATTATGCGTTGGCGTTCAACAATTATGTTTTTCGACGAAAAAGAAAATTCGGTGCGGAGTGTTCAAGTTGTCTCACGTCCGACGGGCTTACGCATAGTTTCATCGTGCAAGTCGCGTGGGTGACGTGATCGTCGAGCGACGTTGCAGTTATGTACAGGGTGTGTAAAAATTGTGTCACCACTCCGCCAGGTGATTCTCTGAGTCATGTTCGGCGAAGATCACCCCTCAACATGGACTCGCAAAATTGACCTTGACCCCAAAACTCAAGGTCAAATTTTTTGATTGGCTTGAAAAGTTCTACTAAATGAGAGGAACGAAAGTAAAAAAGGAACCACCTATTACATAGGTAACTCGCCACTATTCTCCGTAGGTACCATGGTACACCTAATGTTTTTAAGGTATCCAAGATACACTTCCAGATTACGGAGTTGAAAGCGTTTTTGACGTCGAGCGTGACAACTGCGCAGTACTTCTTGGATCCTCTTGTCCATCGTTTCCCCGCAGTCGACTCCTGCGCCTGCTCCACCAATGTGTTAATGGCATCCAGAGTAGAGCGCTCCTTTCTAAAGCCAAACTGGCCCTCCGCCAGTAGAGGGTCCACGACCTTCTCAATCCTGTTATGGCTGATGCGGTCGAAGATCTTTCCGGTGGTATCCAGCATACAAAGCGGACAATACGATGAAGGTTCGTCCGGTGGCTTCTTCCCTTTTGGGAGGAGCACTAGCTTCTGCCACTTCCACTTGTCCGTGAAGCTTCCTTCCTTAAGACAAGTATTGTACATGCCCAGGAATTTTGCCGGTGCCAACTTGATCGCTGCCTTGGTGCGATGTTCGGTATGCCGTCCATGCCGGGGGCTTTATTGTTGCTCGTAAAGTTCCTTCCTTAAGACACGCATTGTACATGCTCAGGAATATTGCCGGTGCCAAATTGATCGCTGCCTTGAGTGCAATGTTCGGTATCCCATCCATGACGGGGGCTTTATTGTTGCCCACCCTGGGGATCGCCGTGAGAAGCTCTTCTTCAGTAAAGGGTGAGATGTCCTCATCGACGTCCTCCACGAGCTGGTAGTCCTCCTCGGGTTGCTCAGGGAACAGATGTGTAACCATATTTTCCAGCAGGACTGCGTCCGCAGACGATGGCGTTGGCTGGCTTTGCAGCCGAGTTATTACCACTTTGTATGGCCTGCCCCAGGGAGCATCTTTCACCTCGCTGAGCAGTTGGACCCCGCTTTCAGCTTTACTCTGCTTGATAGCCTTTTTAGGCTCCAAGCGCGCCTTCCTGTGCTGTTCTTCTAAATCGGGAAACGAGCGTTGGCCTCGAGCTCGTTGCGCTAGGCGGCGAGTTCGATGACACTCCCCCCGGAGGCCGGCAATTTGTTCGCTCCACCAGAGTACCGCCCGTCGGAAGTCGACATCACCTTCCGTGGCATTGTGGCATCGCATGCGTCGGTGACCCTCTGCATGACCACCTCGACCTTCTCGGTTGCACTTTCCGCTGCGAGGGGACTGGTGTCAAAAGTTTTACGAAACAAGTCCGCGTCAAACATTTTCACTTTCTCGCCCTTCTCGTTTGTCTTCGTTGCCTTCGCTGTTCCGCTGAAGTCTCCGCGAATCACTCAGAGAATCGCTTGATGATCACTGGGAGTGTAAATATCACTGACTACCCAGTGGCAGTGGTTTCCTCTGGCCAGGCTACTACTCACAAAAGTAAGGTCCACTATAGAGGAGGCTTCGCCTTTAACAAAAGTAGGCTTTGGACCTGCATTGAGTAGTACAACAATGTCCTACAACTACATCCAATAAGGACATAGCCTCAAGCAGGGCTTGACCCTTCCTGTTCGTCACTTTACTACCCCATTCCACAGCCCACGCCTTGTAATCTCCGGCTATGGCTACCGAGAAGCATTGTTTACCGTCTGCGACTGAGTTGTCGAGAAAATTGCCAAACTCATCAGTCGTTAGGCTAGGCGGTGTATTACAACTCTAGAAATGAACTCCTTTAGATTTTATTCTCACGAAACCAGTTTACTTCCGACTCGCAAGATCCTGAAATGAAAGCTTTCCGCAGGACAAAATTGCGGCCTTTTCACTTGGGTTGGATTCCCAGGGTTGCGTGTCTAGATGTCTATATGGTTCCGAGAGTATCGCCGAGAATAGTCAGGCTTCAGCTCGCGCACAGTCTGCATGAGCAAGTCCTGTGCAGCCTTATAATGGTTGAGGTTGAGCTAGAGTACTCTCATTAGCACCGTTTTTGGAGTGCCTGGAGAGCCTGGAGAGCCCGCACATATGCTGGGCATCGGCTGCTTCCTGCGATATGGGCTGTGGGTGCCCCATCTCCCGTTTCTGCACTTGCTGTACATTCAGCAACTTTGAGACCAGTATTACCGCACTTGATGCAGTCTTTAGCCCGGTCGACGCTGCTCTTGCAGTTTCGTGGTAAGTGTTCAATGTCCAGCACTTGAAACACTTTAGTGGTCTAAAAGTTGTGTGTGTGTGTGTGTGTGTGCGCATGTGAGATCAGGTGGCGATCAGATCTCCGTGATTCGTCACTCGCAGGGTATTCGCCGACTCCAAACCCTCGCTGCTGTCTTTTTATTTATCGCCCGGTCGATTTTATCGAGGCCACGACGTTGGCGGTGGCGTCGAAGCTAAAGAACCGATCCGTTTATACCGATAGTTCGTAGCATACGGGCTTGTTGTCCAGCTTTCTCATGCTGACCTCCATTACGCAGACATGCTCGCAACCTTTTCTCTAGATTGGTCCGAACTCTAGCCAAGAGTTGTCGGTTTCGTCTCAACTGGGCCATTCCATCATCTATCCGACGTCTCAGATCCACTGGCGCTCTGGACGCTCTGGCAGATCTATAAACGATGGCTTTTAGTGCACCCCATGAGAAAAAATCCAAAGGATTAAGGTCTGGAGAAAATGGTGGCCATAAATATGGCGCAGGCCGACGACCTATCCATCGCGTTCTAAAGGCTTCGTGAAGAAATGCACCAACTTGCCGACTAAAATGTGGTGGGGCGCCATCGTGCATAAAGAAAGGCCTTGGTCATTCTGCCGCGGAACAATTTCCCGTAAGCGATGAATTAAATCGTGCTGCAGAAAAACCAGATAATTTCGACTATTTAACTCCGACCGATGATAGACCGGACCAATGATTGGCCGACGGATGATAGACCGGACCAATGGCCAGGTATCGTTGTCACCAACGATACCTGGCCAAACATTGACGCTGAATCGCCCCCGGTGGACTCGTTGCATCATCGCATGAGGGTTCTTTCAACCCAGAGGTGAATATTTTGCCTATTCACAATGCCGGTGCTCGTGCAGCTCGCCTCGTCAGTGAACAGAACGTGCTCAAGAAATCGAGGGTCGCTTTGCAATTTCCGACGCATCCAGCGGCAAAAATTACAACGAACTTGATTGTCCTCAGGGTGCAGTGCTCGGACATATTGCACACGATACGGTCAACCCCTTACCGGGGTTGGGGGAAGGGATTGACCCCTACGGTCAATCCCTTCTGGCGGATTATGCGACCAACTGTCATATGCGCTACACCAACGCGAGCGGCTATTCGGCGTAAGCCCATGACGGGAAAGGCCCATGCAAGAGCAATAACACGCTTCTCGATCCTCCAATGGACTCGAGGACGTCCTTCTCTCCGAGGTCCAGCGCTCTGGATGGCAAACCTTTCCTGGTCATTAAAGCGCTCATCAAGACGTTGAAATTCACGTCGATCTGTAATTGCGCCAGGCCTTAGCCGTCCCCTATAGGCACGCTGGAGCAGCCACTCTCCATAAATTTCGCGAGCTCGATCGTCATTTTCGAAAGCCTGATCAATAGTGCGTATCATAAGGCGTTGATCTTGTCCATCTCGCAAACGACCACGATGGTGACGTCGGTAACTATCCATGCTCACATACGATACGGCCAAGATAACACGACCAGACGACCAAACGACAAGGCATTTGGACACGGCCAGACAGTAACAGACGATAATACCAAGAAATACGACCAGACGGTTAAACAACCAAGACAGTCAGACACGATTGGACAGAGAGACAGAGACACGAATAAGCAGTCAGACACAATGCAACATAGACACACGACCAAACCATTCGAACCTTTATTTTGGGAGGGCTACATTTTGGTGCTTAACTCGCTATTGTGTATCTCCTATTCACGATCCGGGAAACGCATATTGCCGAATTTGTTATATTTTATTTTTTATTTTCTCGGTGACGGGCTCATTTGCGACCCATGGTTTTTTTTTCTGACTTTTGTTCCTCTCAATTAGTAGGATTTTCAAGCCAATAAAAAAATTTGACCTTGAATTTTGGGGTCAAGGTCAATTTTGCGGGTCCACGTTGGGGAGTGATCTTCACTGAACGTGACTTGGAGAATCACCTGGCGGAGTGGTCACACATAATTTTTATACACCCTGTACTCACATCGCTCATTATTTTTTTCTCTAGGAACGAATTTCTTTATTGTGTGGAATCGTTTAATCGCACGCGATATTATAAGTTATAAAAGCATAATTTAAAGTCGGAATATAAACTCGTTCTTGCTCGAAATTCTTTTGGGGGAAAGTTACGGTCTTGGCCTCTTACGATCTCACAATAATATTTTTTAAGTTTATCATACAAACTTTGTCAGTGCATCATAAAATAATGTGAACACGCATGGCATCATGTGTTCTATGAATGCTCATAATTATTTTAAAGAATTACTCACTACTCACACAAATTAAGGGATATTAAAAAAAATCCAAATTTTTGGCTGATTTTTAACAATGGATAACACGGAAAAAAATCGTCGTACAGAAAATTAAAAAAAAAAAAAGGAAATTGTTGCTTCAAGTGTCTATTTTTCAGATCTGGAATGTACATTTTTTAGCGTAGACGGTTTGCAAGTAATCATCCGAAAAACAAGGAACATTTTTTTTCCAAATTTTTGCTCGTCTTTAAAATGGTCTGTGGACTTCACATTTTTTCATTCATTATAATACTTTTTTAGAGAATTTAATTAGTTTCAATTTGCCCTTCTAACGAGCTCCGTACGATGCTTTGGCGCGTAGTAACCGTCGATCAAAGAAAAAAAGTCCATTTCAACTTTGACAATCCATTACTCGGGAACCAATGATCGTACAGAAAATGAAAGTAGGGTTTTGGAAACTGCAAAACATTCTCTATCATAGGCAACTAGTGGCTATTGATAAAAAAAATCTCGAAGTGATGGTGGTGACTGAAAAAAAAGTTGCAAATCTGCGAATTCAAGGATATTTCGAAAATTTTGTATAACTATGGATATAATGCATGAACGGAGGATACCGTCGATAATTTTTTAACCTCAAAGTGTCCCCAAAAAACCCTCAAAGTTGCAAACCGTTGCAATTTTCTTTCTTAGTGCCCCGATAGTTTAAGTTTAACGTTTCTGTAAAAAATCACCGTAACAAGCAATTTTTAGATTTTTATTCATTTTTTCAATTTCAAAATGTTTTTTTAGCAATCGTGCGTATTTTTTGTATTTAAAGACATCAATTACCAAGAAAAAATTAAAAAATGTTTTTGTCGAAATTTGTTTTTCTAATTAAAAAAAATAAAATTTTCTTTCAAATTTTTTTTTCACGTGTCAACGATAATCTCCTCGTCAAAAAAATTTGGTCGATCTTTTTTTACCAGTCTAACCACCTTTGTTTTCAATATCAATTTAAAAATTAATTTAAGAAATTTGATTTACCCCCCTGCAGACGACTGATTCTCTTCACAAAAATGTCGAACTTTTAATTATTTGCCGCTTTCTATCGTTGAAATACACTTTCTTAGCAAACACAAAAAACAGTTTTTTTTAAAACTACTCTAAAAATAAAAAATAAAAATATTTCAATTTTTTTTTCGAATTAAAAATTTGTTTTTCTTGATAATTGATGTCTTTGAATAGAAAAATTACGTATTATTCCTAAAAAAACAATGTTCAACTTGAAAAAATGAATAAAAATCGAAAAATTGCTTGTTACGGTGATTTTTTACAGAAACGATAAATTGAGACCTTTGGGGCACTAACAAAAAAAAAATCGCCGCGCATTTCAACGTTGACGATTTTTTGGCCACACTTCGAGGTTAAAAAATTACCGACGATATCCCTCGTTCATGCATTATATTCAAAGTTATATCAAATTTTCCAAGTATCCTTAAACTCGCAAATTTTCAACTTTTTTTCAGTCAACATCATCACTCCAAAAAAACATTTTTTATCAACTGCCACCAATTGCTGGCCATAGAGAATGTTTTGCAGTTTCCAAAACCCTATTTTCATTTTTTGTACGATCATTAGTTCCCGAGTAATTGGTTGTCAAAGTTAAAATGGACTTTTTTGCTTTGATCGACGGTTAGTCCGTGCCAAATCATCGTACGGAGCTCGTCAAAAGGTCAAATTAAAGCTGATTAAATTGTCTAATTGTCTGTGTACGGTAAGTGGAGAAACTGCACTTTGGAGTGTGCTTCCTATACTTGGTTACACAACCGTATAAACCAAAAAAAAAGTTCAGATATGAAAATTGGAAAAATCTGACTCTCTGCTGTACTCTCAATAGTGTCCATGCGAATAATTCCAAGTGATGGAAGCAATGTTTCGGTTAACTTTCTCCACAGTGAAAAAAAAACGTTCACCTCCATGTGAAAAACTCTCACTAACATTTTATATACTTATTTAGAGATTCAGTAAATTATCAGAACATTTCTCTCACCACTGAACAAGATAAAAATTTTGACAAGCAGTAGCAAAGCGAATAGCTTTCCCAGCTGCTTATAAAACTTGTTATTGTGTTCACCGGCGAGAGAAATATGATGATGATTTACTGAACCTCTGTAAAGAATTTTTTTAAATACGAGTATTACTAAGATTTTTCCACATAAGCAGCATCGCGGAGATAGTCTAACGAATCATTTCTTCCATCACTTGGCGTTCTTCGCGCGGACACTATTGCGAGTACGGCGAAATGTGAGATTTTCCTCATTTTTATATGCGAACAAAGTTTTTTTGGTCCACACGGTGTAGAACGCGTTTGTTCTACACGGTGTTTGTTTGCAGCACAAAAGTATCCGCAAAGAAGTTGCACCTTTTGTGAAGCGCAGATAGCACACTGCGACGTGCAGTTTTTGCACTCACTGTACACAGAGTTATAAGCCTGGCCAAGAGATGGTGCCACTAGGTCTAGTTTTGGAGCGGCGTCCTACAGTACCATTCCTACCGAGCTTGTATGTACAGTTTCAGCCCAATCGCTACGTTAGTTGGCGTTTGAGAGCACATTGCGCGAAACGCTTCCGTTGTTTTTGTAAAAATGGAGAAATTGGAAAAACGTGCTGTCATCAAATACTTCCATTTGAAAGGTTTTACACCAAAACAAATAAAAGAAGAGATGGATTCAACACTAGGAGACTCCTCCCCATCATATTCAACTATTAAGCAGTGGGTTTCTGAATTCAAAATGGGTCGTGTGAGCACCTCTGACGAGCCTCGCTCAGAACGGCCCGTTGAAGTCACAACTTCAGAGATGATTGAAAAAATCCATGAAATAGTGTTGGAAGACCGCAGGTTGAAAGTGCATGAGATAGCTGAGACCTGTAGGATGTCAGCTGAACGTGTGCGAAATATTTTGCACAACCATTTGAATATGGAAAAGCTGTGTGCAAGGTGGGTGCCGCGTTTGCTAACGCTCGACCAAAAACTGCTTCGAAAAACCATTTCTATCGACAATTTGGCGCTGTATAGGCGTAATCCAAACGAATTTTTCCGTCGATTCATAATTGTTAATGAGACATGGGTCTACCACTACACTCCTGAAAAATATTTAAGAGCAACGAAGAAGTTATCGAAGCTGTAAATCAGTATTTTGAGGAGCTTGACGAATCTACGTTTAAAACTGATATAACTAAATTAGAACACCGTTATGAGAACCGTATCAGTGTTGATGGAGATTATGTTGAAAAATAAAGCAAAAAAAATTTTAAACATCGTTTTTCTTGGTCAGGCCGGAAACTTTTCACCCCACCCTCGTAAATGTAATTTTCTTAAATAATTCTGACTATGGAACAACTGATGCCAAATTCGTTCTCATCAATCTATAATGCATCCGCAATGTTTGAACCTGACAGGTGAACAATTATTAAGTGTTGAGAAAATTTAAAAGAGCACGTTGAAGCTGAGAATCCCTCGTTTTCTAGCTTCAGCTTAGAAAATTGTATTTGTTCCTTTGTTAATAATAAGTCAAAAGGAAAGTCGCCATGGAAAAATGTTCGATTTCTCTTTTTACAATAAAGTTTACTATGACGGGTATCGCGTGTTACTATAGGCGGAGGGAGGGGGAAAGGAAAATTAATACTGGTTCGACAACTGATAAATAGAAAATATAATTTAATTAATACAAATACAGCTAGGCTCGATACAATAAAAAAAAGAAGTTAATTCATTAATTACAAAAAAATGATAAATGTAGACTTGATATAATAAAAGAAATTCCGCAATAATGATAATTTACTTTGACTATAATTTGACGGGTTACTGGACACGCGAAGTCCCTACTCAATTTCTCAACCCGTTTCGAATATCTTTGCTTTATACATTCCGTAAATTTATGTTGGGCGCCAGCCTTTCTCGGGCAATGCGCTTAACGCGTACGCAAAGTTTCAACTCAAGACAGAAAAAAACCAAAACAAGCACGGCCTTCGGCCGGGCAGCGAGACTCTATATTAATTGCAATGGGGACGTCTCAGGGTATCTGGGGACGGACGGGGTTCTCGAACACAATGGCCACTTATCTTGGACCACGACTATTTTAAACGTTATTTTACAATACTCAAATTAATACTGTACAAAAACCGAAAATCTCAAATCACTACTTGCGCGATTCTATCACGCCGCGATTTATTCTCGCGGGCAATGTCACCCGATTCGGCCGACGGCCGTGCTACACGAAACTGGGCCGCGGCTACGCGCGCGCGAGGGAACCTTTCGCGAGGGACACCGGGGATCCGCCACGGACACCTTTTTACACTTTCTTCGCAAATAGTTAATGCACTAATACTCGGATAATGGCTCGAATCACTCGCACTGATTGTTGAGTTCGCAAATCTAGTTTACACTTTATTAAAGCGACGCGCACGGAAACGGGGCTGCGATCGGGAATGACGGGAGAGGGGCGAAGGGAACGAATTTTTAACGGTCGCCCGTGCGACAGGATTTTCCCGAACTGACTTTAATGGCTTTTGCTAGCCGCTCTCGCACCAGAGAAAGAGGAAAGACTTACGTTCGCACGGGGAAGATTTTCTCTATCTATTCCTTAAACCTTTCTTTCTTTTCCTCGTTTCAATTCGTATTCCGATTGGACCGGTTGGGGTTTGTCGCTTGGACTCGTCAATAGCTCTACCTCGCTCGACCACGCTGCAGGACTAAGTGCCGGACCACGTCAGCCGGCTTCCTCGTCTCGCACAATCCCATGCCAGACGACGGACCTCCTATCGATTTTGGATCTCGATCCTCGTGGCTCGCCCTGTCGCTCGATATCCTCGGTGACTCTTGTCCCTCCCGAGTCGCTGAGCGCCCTAGTCGATGCGGCGCTCGCCAGCCATACCGCGCGAGAGCTGCAGTCTCTCCTGACGCGCGGTAGGCCGGAGACTCGGGAGATGGCAGCAGGATGCTCCCGGGCGGCCAGTCCACTTTCCACGTCGGTGGGAGATGGCGTTGATAGATCTCGGGGTTGACGGCCGGACCGACGTGGCCCCCGTCGACAGTCCGCGTGGTCGTGTCGCTATCGTGATAAGGGGGTGCGGGAAGGACGGGGGGGATAGTGTCGCGGCTTCTATACAAAGAAATCCTTAAAACTACCTTAAAATTAACATGTAACTTTTCGGAATAAAGGTGCGTGGCGGAGACTAAGCCCGAGCGTGGTCACGCGGGCTTTTTCTCGAACTTGTGACGCAACGTCACACTACAGGCAAGGAAATATTTGTTTGATTAATGACGCCATCAGACCCATTTTCCTTGGATGACCCTCTCTATTCTTAGCTTTTGTTACTTCAATATGAAAGTGATGATATCTTTGCGGGTGACTATCGCGACTATTATATTTGGGCATTTTTATTTCAAGTTGTTCCCAATTTTTTTCCACAAAAAGTATGCTAAGCGTGAAGTATCTCCTATTTTTTTTTGTGTGGCCCGAATTATGAAGGTTTTGAATCAGGTAGCAGAAGTAACGAAATGATATTATCAGTTTTGACCATAATTATTTCGCTCGTTACGTGAAAAAAAATTACGTTTCAACATTTACGAGTTCTTTCGCTTATGAACAGTGACAATTTTGAGAAAGAAAAAATCATTAAACTTTTTTTTAACAAATACATTTTTTGTTTATTTTCTCAAGGTTACTTTTATTTGTCCGTCAATTTTTGATCATAAAATAACAATAAACCAGCCAAAAGTAAAAAAGTCCATTTGGTAATGTTTTTTTATTGGAGAATTTTTTGGACGTTAGTAGTATAGCTATGAGAGTTCTAACGCTGGTCCTCTGAGGGGGGTGCGGGGCGGGGGGTTCACGCGGGGAGGGGTATGACGTCACGCGGGGCGAGGTATGACGTCACGCGGGGAGGGGGACTCGGGAGTGGCTGACGTCACGCGGGAAGGGGGAAATCGTTGGAGCGGAGGAGGGGGGTATATATCAATTATCGATTAATTGATCATCGATTATTGATCTTTATTTAAAATTTATTGTTGATTTATTTTGTCTTATATTGTTTACTTTATCGATTTTATCATGTAGTGACTGTCGCCAGAGAGCCAAGTTGGTTGACCCGTGTCGCTGAGACAAGCGATCGGATTACACGTATGCATGAGAGAGAGCGAGAATGAGAGATGGAGCGACCGCATCGCATGCATGTGAGATAGAGCGACTCATCTGCATGTATATAGACATATACACTTTAGACATTCAACGATTAAAGCAATTGGGTTTGTTTGGGTGAAATCCAAAAAGAAACCGCCGCGCACGTCTTCGAACATCTATTGCATCTCAAGGCCAAAATGCCTGGGACATTCGCAAAAGAATAAAATTATGCGAATGATATTGCAAGCGCTTCGCGGATCTCGTCGAAAAAGTTGATGTCAGCAAAAATCTAAAAGTCTGTAGAAAAATATATAATGAACAAATGCACACGGCACCAAGGATGCAGCTGTTATAGAAATGGAATATAAATCGTGATTGAGAGGTACACACTTTCAGCGTACATAGGAAAAAAAGCACCGTTAAAATGTCGATTCAGCATTACGTGTCATCTCAAGGTCAAAATGCCTGAGATATTCACGAAAGAATAAAATTATGCGATTGATTCTGCGAGCGCTTCGTGAATCCCGTCGAAGAAGTTCATGTCAGCAAAATCGTGAAGTCTGCAGAAAAATATATAGCGAAAAAATGCACATGGCACCAAGGATGCAGTTGTTATAGAAATGGAATATAAATCGTGATTGAGAGGTACACACTTTCAGTCAATGTTTGAATTGATCGCGGAGTGCCTCGCGCAGAGACATGACGGATAATATTGAAAAAAATCTTTGCGAGCAAGGGGCTCAAATTAGTTCGGTCGAAGAGTGCATTGTGTGGGAACAACGATGTGACGAGTATATCGAGTCGTTAAAAGAACAAAGTCGAATTAAACGACCGCGATTATCGATTGGAAATCGTCAATCGTTGGTAGCCCAAATTGCGCGACTTGAAGGCTTCAAGAATTCGGTGCGTCAGCGTTTCATACACACGGGTACTGGACATGACAATCATGGATTCATATGGCGAGAAATTGATACGGCATTCGAGGGTCGTATCTTGACTGGTGTAGTCATAAATCACAACCACATCGAACCTCAACAATTTCTCAAAGACGCTAGTGATGTCGTGCTTTCACGCGTTCAAACCATTATCAACAATCATGGTAGTGTGAAAATTAATACCGTTTTTAACGGCGAATTTGTGGCGGGTGACAAGCGTGCAAATAAAAGCATTAATACTAAAAACTATGAACTTTTCAATACGTCTGATTTACGCGAGTGGTACGATCAAAGAGTTATTGAGCCCATTTCGACATCACTCGAAGAGTTTCAGGAACGCGACAGTGGGTGGGCATTGTCACGAATATATAACTTGACTATGAATATAAATAAATATAATCCAATGCGTGCGGGATGCCACATAAAGTTATCGCGGTCGATAATGCTGAAAAGAGCAGTTGTTAATGTGAAATCGAGTGATCAAGCATGTTTCGCATGGTCCGTAGTCGCTGCTCTTTATCCAGCCCAACGTGACAGTGCGCGTGAATCTTCATACCCGCACTACTCGACAGTGCTAAATGTTCAAGACATTGAGTTTCCAATGACTCTGAATCAAATTAAAAAATTTGAAATTCGTAATGACATTTCAATCAATGTATACACCATTGAGAACGATAGTACTCTTCCAATTCGCGTGAGTGAGCAAAAGAGAGAAAAGCATGTCAATTTGCTCTACGTGGAAGATCCGCAGCAAAACATCGTTGGACATTTCGCGTGGATCAAGAATTTATCAAGGCTCGTCAGCTCACAGTTGACTAAACACTATGGACAGAAATATATTTGCGATAGGTACGTAGATTTGATATGATTTAATGTATCAAAATAATTAGTTCGGAACTGATTTTTTTGTTTATTTTCACAGATGTCTACACTACTTTCATTCGGAGCAAAAATTGCAAGGGCACACTGTGGACTGTGGCCAGATCAACGACTGTGCCGTCCATCTACCGAACGATGCGAACAAGTGGCTCACTTTTAAAAACTTCAATCATAAGGAGCGACTTCCATTCGTAATATACGCCCATCTTGAGTGCGTTCTTGCGAAAACGAATGAACAAAACATGTACCAACACCACGAGGTTTCTAGTATCGCATACTACGTACATTGTTCATACGATCAATCGTTATGCAGATATGAATCGCACCGTAGTAGCGATTGCATTGCATGGTTCGTCGAAGAACTAAAAAATGCAGCTTTGCATGTAAAAGATATTTTATCTTCAAATATCCCCATGGTACAGTTAACATCCGACGAGGAGCTTGAATTTCGAAGCGCGATTAAGTGTCACATATGTGAAGAAGATTTTGCACAAACCGATACACGAGTTCGCGATCATTGTCATTTAACTGGGCGTTACAGAGGCCCCGCCCATTCGAATTGCAATCTAAATTTCAAACAATCATTTTTCATCCCGGTAGTTTTTCACAATTTGTCTGGCTATGATGCACATTTTATAATCAAGGAAGTGGCCACCGCGTTCGAAGGGAAAACTTACGTGCTTCCAATAACAAAAGAAAAATATATTTCGTTCACGAAAACTGTTCAAACTACCACCGAAGAAACAAAAAACCAAATTAAATTACGCTTCATCGATTCATATAAATTTCTAACCACAAGTCTTGAGAAATTGGCATCATTTTTAACGACGGACAAACTGAAAATTTTACGCTCACAATTTGGTGGCCTACCGATGGATGATTTTACATTATTAACACGAAAAGGTGTCTTCCCGTACGAATACATTGATCATGTCAGCAGATTGGAAGACACGTGTTTGCCGCCGCGCGACTCATTTTACAGTTCCTTGACCGGGGAAACGATCAACGCGAGCGAGTACATTCACGCTGAGAATGTCTGGGAGCGGTTTTCCATTCAAACGCTTGGTGAATATAGCGATTTGTATTTGAAAACGGATGTCTTGTTATTAGCAGATATTTTCGAAAATTTCCGTGATACGTGTATTGAAAGTTATGGGCTTGATCCGGCGTATTATTACACTCTTCCGGGATATACTTGGGACGCCATGTTGAAATATACGCACATTACGTTTGAATTATTGACCGATATCGACATGATTTTATTCATCGAGCGAGGTATACGCGGAGGTTTAAGCCAATGTTCAAACAGATATGCACATGCTAATAACAAGTACATGCAATCGTACGATCCGTTGAAATCATCATCATACCTCATGTACTTCGATGTGAACAACTTGTATGGTTGGGCAATGTGTCAACCTTTGCCTTATGCTGATTTTCAATGGATCGACAACACATCGGATTTTGACGTATTATCCATAGCGCTAGATTCGCCTGTAGGCTACGTTCTCGAAGTCGATCTCGAATATCCACAACGTTTGCATGATTCGCACAGTGACCTTCCGTTTTGTCCTACACGCGACAAACCACCTGGCAAGCGCCAGGAGAAATTGCTCGCAACCGTATGTGATAAGAAGCGTTACGTGATACACTATCGTAATTTGCAGCAGTGTATGCGTCATGGACTTAAAGTAGCGAAAATACACAGAATTTTGAAATTCACTCAATCCCCCTGGTTGCGTTCATACATCGAATTAAACACACAGTTTCGAACACGTGCTACAAATAATTTCGAGAAAAATTTGTATAAATTAATGAACAATGCAGTATTTGGTAAATCGATGGAAAACGTGCGAAACCGTGTAGACGTGAAACTTGTAACAAAGTGGGAGGGATGGTATGGGGCAGAGGCAATGATCGCTAAACCAAATTTTCACAGTCGAAGTGTCTTTTCGGAAAATCTTATTGCCGTCGAATTGCGAAATCTGGAGGTAAAATTTAACAAGCCGATTTATGTGGGTATGTGTATACTCGACATTTCGAAAACATGTTTATATGAGTTTCACCACGAATTCATGATTCCGCTGTATCAGCAAAACTGTAAGGTCATGTATACCGACACCGATAGTCTCATATACCACATCAAGTCTGACGACGTTTACGACGATATGAAGCGTAACATTGACAAATTTGATACGAGCGATTACCCGATGGAAAACCTGTACGGTTTACCATTAGTCAACAAGAAAGTGCCCGGTCTCATGAAAGATGAAAATAATGGTATGGTAATGACGGAATTTGTGGGATTGAGAGCAAAAATGTACGCTTTGCGAGTCGATGGTAAAAAAGACACGAAAAAGGTGAAAGGTGTGAAAAGTAATGTCGTCGCGCGAACAATAAATTTCAATGACTACACTCGCTGTTTACGGGAAGAAATTGAGATGACTCGTCAGCAGTCTTGCATAAGATCGAAGCTGCACGAAGTTTACACTATTTCAGAGTCAAAAATTGCTCTAAGTCCACACGATGACAAGCGGTATATCGTGCCGAAAAGTACGGACACTCTACCCTGGGGTCATTATAAAATAGCATTGTAAATGTTAGGCTACATTGTATAAATTGTTATAAAATAAAAATGGATAGATATAATGAATGTAGTAATGTAAATTTGATATATATTGGAAAATATGCATGTTATATATAATGCGAGTATGTTAATGTTTACAGGATATAATAATTTATTTTTATAAGGAATGGTGAATGTATACATAAATAAAATGGTATGCCTATTGTAAATAAACTTTATTAAATTTTTCATATACTTTATAAAAGTTATTACAATATGTTATTTTTGTGTATCCACGAGTTTTGAGATTTATCCATTCCCAACCATTTAACATAAACATCATTGCCCTTTTTGCGTATTATCTTCTCCACGAGATATATGTTCGGATTGGCAACACGTTGCAGTTCTTATTCGTAGAATCCTCCGGCTATTGGATTTCCACTTGAGTCCTCGACTAGGTACGTTACAGGATAAGTTTGCTGCACCTTGACGATTTTAAACACTTCGGTGGTCCAATTTGGTGTGAAACCTTTTTCAAATATTGTCTTGAATTTGCTTACGCGCACAAAATCATTGACTTTGAATCTTGCAGGAGCCGCAATTTTTACATTGCTGTATACGGTGGTTAAGAGTTTCTCCGCGATCGCAGGAGTAACGTCGATGGGCCTCATGCCAATCGTACGATGCTTTCGAGCATTGTACTTCATAACGAGTTGCGGTAACGCATCGATCCACTTGTAATTACCATTGAGTGTAAACATTTTCCACATATTATTTTTGAGAGTGCGATTGAATCGTTCGACGACCGAGGCCTTCATAATAGAGTACGTCGAATAATGATTGATGTTGTATTTCTCCATGAGTAGTTGCACGTTTACATTGTAAAATTCTCTTCCTTTGTCGGTCTGAAGATTTTTCGGATATCTGCTATGATCGTGTATGATTTTCGCGATCGTTGTACACATTTCGTTGCCAGTTTTACTTTTCAAGGGTACGGCCCATGCATACTTGCTCAACACATCGATGACGGTGAGGATGTAATTGTAGCCTTTGTTGAAACGCGAATACGGCCGCATTTTGACTACGTCAGCCTGCCACAAATCATCATACCCACGTACGATGACACGTCTTCGCAGAAAGTTTTTTCTTGCTGGTGCATGTAATTCCTCCACGAGCTGCTTTTCTTCAGACGTTTTTTCTTCTCCGAGCATATCGTGTGTTTGACCAGACGATTTTTACAAATCTTCCTGCGTTGTGTCAGATACAGCGTCAGTTACATACTGAATCGTTTTAGACGTATCGTTCATAGTTATTCGAAGCGTATCCTCTAGTGCGATGAATTTCTTCTCAAATTCATCCAGGCGTTCTGTTAACAGCTTGATTTTCATTTCCACGTAACGTTTATTAGCAGCATCGTAATCCCCTTCAGGTAGGGCTACGCCTCGTATTTTACGTGATCTTGCATCGAAGCCACTAGAGGTTAGACAGAGAGCATTATCACGTGTATAATTTCTTATTAGCCCAGTCCACTGATAGTATGAATTATCCTGCGCTCCAAGCGATGATCCGAATTTATTGATCGACATCTCGGTATCAATAGCGATGAAGTAATGATCATTATCATCGATGCATAGGTTAATTTATAATGAGACCCGCTTCGCGAAGTTCCTCAATAATCGACATTATCTCATTGTCGTGAGCGTTGTTACCCGCGTGTCGTGAAGCTTCCAACAAGCGCAAACGATCGACCAACTCATTGGGATCATTCCAATGCACGTAATCGACTTTGTTGTTATTTAACGTCATGGCGAGCGGTATTTCTATACCTCTTCCAGTTTTTCGGTCGAAAGTTAATGGTCCAATTATATATTTATAATTGAAGCCTTTGTTACCCAATACAGGATTGCGTATATTGCTACCACGTCGATGTGCATTTGTTGCCAACAATATACTGTTATATTTGTTTTTGTCTTCCTCGGTGTATATTGCATCGTCGGGAATTCTCTTGAAAATTAACTCATAGAGTCCAGGGGTTCCCAAGTATTTTATGCCATCGATGAATATATTATCATCATTATCCACATCGAAACGCTTATCGCCTAACATCATTCCTCCATTGGTAAATTTGACGCCATACACGTAATCCATGCTGGAATTTTTGTCTTGTGAAAGAATAGATGAAATATATTGTTGACCGAGTGGACCGAAATGTTCGCGCAATGTATTTTGACCTTCAGCCGTTTGTAATTGACGTTGAACTGTAGACACGAATGACTCGGGCGTAGTCTCAAAAACGTCTTCTTCAACAATGGTGGCTGGTTGCAAGGGTACAGCAGCCATCGACGTATCATCCAGAGATTCCTTTCGTCGCTTACGTTTCAACTGATTCGGTGTAGAAGTTACCAGCGAATCTTGAAATAACGAACGTGTGCGCTTTGTTCCTTGTTTCACATCCTTCTCTAGGTCCTTTGCTTCCGACATACTCAACGATTCAATTTCCGGCCCAAGAGAGTCAACAGCAACTGATTGCTCAACAATCTGCTTGAGAGGTTCGGTGATTGGCTTGAAGTGTCTCTCCAATGCAAGATCTTCTTCCATTTTTCCAGTCTTCAAAGCTTGATATTTTTTGCGTATTGAGTCGCTTGTTTTCGCAATTTCCCTGGCAATCTTTTCATCAGTATCAATTGTCGTCATCATGCCCACACGAAATTATTTGTCGGTCGTTGCACAGCTGATGTCTCAATGCCGACTGACTACATTACGGTATTGCAAACTCGTTAAATCCATTTCTATATCGACCACCGGACAATGAGCTATCTTTGTCAATCACCATGAAGCCATATTTGTGTTGCCAACATTTTTGACATAACACCAGAAAATCTTCATACGACATGTCCGTATTTACATGTTCATTGTAAACATGTTTCAAGTTTGTGCGATCTTGTTTAAATAAAATAAGCAGATTCACATTGTCGCGTATAAGATGCTTGGGAACCTTGGCATATGTTTGACAAAGGTAGAAACAATCAACGCTCGAGTGTCTGCCCATCGCAAAGTACTCTCTTACTGTATTTTGCTTGTCACATGCTACGTCATCGAAAATAAAAATGGAGTTCGGAAGCGCTTCGTGCGGTGGGATAACATCACTATTATTTGAGAATTTGAAATAGCCAATTTCGTTAATCGATGTCAGCAGATTTTCCAAATATTGATATTTTGGCTGTTGAAGCGATTTCGAGTATACATATAGGTTTTCAAAACGTACACCATTTGGACTTTCTATTAAACTTAACAAAACATTGGTTTTCCCACAATTTGAAGGACCGCAAATAATGCTGCGTATCGTAAGTGGCAGCATGTCTCCATGCTTGCGTACTTGTTGGCCCTCCATTACTCTATCGTCGAAATTGGTCACTTGAATCACCGTCGCTTGTTGCACGAAACGCATGTTTTCTCTCTCGAATCCAAACACACATTCGCCCAAAATGCGTCGTGTGAGGAGTATTTATAGAAGTGCACCGAGCCAAATCCGCTCAGTACTGAGAATGTTTTTGTACCTATCGGACGACTGCAGTATTCTCCGCTTAACGGCTCATCAATTACAGTTTATTCCAACAATTGTTTTGTTACAAAATTTTCATCACTTCGTTGACATTTTGTGGGAGAGGCTTCCCGAACACATAAAGGCTGATTCGGAAGTACAGCAATATCGCCGATGCACGCGCCATTGGAATTTACCGGGACAGCTAATACACATTGACGGTCCAGCACCGTTTATAAATAATTGTGCCGAATGTCAAAGAGAAAAGGCAACGGTTTGTTAAATCGAGCAATAAATGCACTTCCGATCGAGTTACATATTCCCGGATACCAATTTTGTGGACCAGGCACTCAGTTAGAGCAGAGATTGGCACGGGGTGATCGTGGTATAAATCCATTGGATGCAGCTTGTCGCGACCACGATATAGCCTATTCTCGAAGCAATCATTTAGGCGAAAGACACGTTGCGGATAATATACTTGCAACAACGGCACGAAAACGTATTACTGCGAGAGATTCGACTTTTGGCGAGAAAACAGCAGCGACCGCTGTTTGGGCAGCTATGAAAGCAAAAACGAAATTCGGCATGGGAATGAAGACAAAGAACTCATCGACAAAGAAGAAAAAACCCGTTAAGAAGACAATACTGCCGATGGCAAAGCGTGGCGGAATTTTGCCAATGTTACCATTACTGGGAGTTCTTGGTTCACTGGCTGGTGGGGCAGCTGGGATAACAAAGGCTGTGAATGATAGTAAAGCGGCGCAACGTCAACTTGAAGAAATACAACGTCATAATCGAGCTATAGAAGGCTATGGGCTCTATCTCGCGCCCTTCAAGCGTGGACAAGGATGTTCAACTAAGAAAAAAAAACGCCAAAACTCGGTGAACATGCCCATGGGTGTAACAACTAATGTACAATTGGAATGCTTAGCCAGGCGCATGCGCATACCATTCTTCAGAGGGGTCTTCATGCGCAATAATTTACCAGTTTATGGTGGCGTGCAACTAAATGAGAGCGGTATAGTAAATTTGGATGATGCCGATGGCCCCGGTACGCATTGGGTAGCCTATGCCAAGAGGGGGAGTCATATAATATATTTTGATAGTTTTGGAAATCTTCGACCGCCCAAGGAGTTGGTGCGATATCTTGGACCAAATACCACAAAAATACAATACAATCGAACATCTTATCAGAATTATAATCAGAGGATTTGCGGGCAATTGTGCTTGCAATTTCTCCAAAACGTCGATGATCAATATGTATTCAAGCCGTGACAATGTGTCTGTCAACTCAGTATTCGAGGGAGACATGTCACTGACGCTTACGTTGACCGGCAAGAGTAGCCTTCTAACCGCAAATTATTTTCCCGCTATAGATTTCAATGATGGTTGTTATGAGCTCGTTTTGACGGATTTCGAAACTTATCACACAATACCAAATGTGAATTCATCAAACAACAAATTTTACTTTGACAATGATGATAAGGAAATTATAATCCCTGAAGGATCGTATGAACTGAGAGCCATAAATGCGTATCTGAATCGTGCAATTTTACTCAAAGGAGTTGATAGTGGTGATGATGCTGAAAATGAAATTGTTCCTCGAAAGGTTGATAACGATGACCTCGATGAAAATGGTGAATACCCAATCGTGCTACGCGCTAATCATAATACACTAAAGAGCGAAATCAAATGTGCGTACAGAATAAATTTCAGTAAACCTGACAACGTAGGATCCCTGTTGGGATTTTCATCAAATCGAATACTGCATCCCTGGAAATGGCAGGAATCTGATGTACCGATAAACATAATGAATGTCAACATTATCCGCATAGAATGTAGTGTCACCACTGGTGCGTACAGCAATGGCGAGCGTGTACACACAATACATGAATTTTCACCGAGCGTACCACCAGGATATAAGATATCGGAAACGCCTGCGCAAATCATTTATCTTCCGATCGTTGTGCGGAGCATTACGGATCTAACGATACGTATCGTGGATCAGAAGGGAAAACTACTCGATTTTCGAGGAGAAGAAATTACGGTGAGATTGCACATACGAAAGCGACGCTTGTGATGCTCGTTCTGTACGACACGGAATACGCCAGAGACAATATTTCTACGCGAGATAATACGATCCCACACAGTATTACTCTTGCAAGAAGACAAGCGGCATTGAGTGTTAAATTACCCGCAAAGAAAAAACTCAGTGCAGCGAATCGTGAATTTTTAGAATCTCTGGGATTTATTGTACGACATACTTGAGGCAAAAGAATGACTGACGTTTTGAATATCAGTGGGGAGCCAATCTTTGACGATCGTATCATCAAAATTGAGACTCATACGTACAATCCGTATGCCAACTCAACGTTTGGACACAGCGATGAAATACGAATTCCTATACAACATCAAGACTTGTACACCCTACCATCTGAAAGTTTTCTCTACGTTGAGGGAAAGTTCACGGTGCTTAAAAAACCAGATGATCAAGCAATAGTAGTATTGGGAAACAATTGCGTTGCATTCATGTTTGATGAAGTTCGTTATGAGCTCGATGGTGTGAAGATTGATCGCAATCAAAACGTTGGAATAACAACCACGATTAAAAACTACATCTCTCTAAGCCCTGAGAGGAGTCATACTTTGAAAATCGCTGCGTGGGATGTGACACATAATAATGGGGGAAAATATTTCAATTTTTGTGTACCTCTCAACATATTGCTAGGATTCTGTGAAGATTACAAGCGCGTTGTTACGCGCTTGTAATCTTCACAGAATCCTAGCAATATGTTGCATGTTACGAGCATTGATAACAATCAATGCTCGTCATGAGCTAATTCTAATACGTTCGCGCAATGATAACAATTGCGTATTCAGTCAGCATCCATTAGTAGAGGCAGAAGATGAATTGCTCAAGATACAATGGCGTATGCCTCACGTAATATTAAATGAGATAACTAAATTGTCATTACTTCGAACATTGCAGAGTGGGCGATACTTGAATATGGGCTTTCGCTCTTGGGATCTATACGAGTATCCACTGCTTCAAAGCACAACGAAACACTCATGGACTGTGAAAGCTGCCTCCCAGCTAGAGAAACCAAGATATGTAATATTTGCGCTGCAGACTGGCAAAAAAAATTCTATGGCAAAGGACATTACACTATTTCACGACTGCAAGCTCGCCAATGTTAAACTTTATCTCAACTCGGAATCCTATCTTTACGATGACTTGAATTTGGACTTTGACAAAAACAGATTCGCCATTTTGTTCAATATGTACTCTCAATTTCGTAAATCTTATTACGGCTGTAATAGTGATAATTCTTTGCTCACTATTGCAAAGTTTCAATATAACGGCCCTCTCACGGTTATCGATTGCTCGCGTCAGAACGAGTCTGTGAAAAATGCTACCGTGGATGTGCGAATAGAGTTTGAATGTAAGGAAGATTTGCCACCAAATACTACTGCCTACTGTTTGATCTTGCACGATCGAGTTGTTGAATATTGTCCATTGACAAACATGGTTCGTAAAATTGTATAGATCAGCAAGTAACCCTCCGCTTGATAAATAAATCATTTAAAGACGAGTTTCTTAAATATTGACGTCAGTCATCAATTGATCTTGCTATCGACTTGATCGAGCCATCTTCGTTATGTCTGTACCTACATTTGTCGATCTAAAAGGATTCATTGTTGGGAGAAACTTTGTCGTGAAGGAAGTAGCGATTCTAAGAGCGGAATGTGTGCTCTCTCATTACATTTTCGTGAGTATCATACCATGGAGACTTCTCACAAAATTTGAGAGATACGAAGCGTCATGGTTGATTCGGAATCATCATGGTCTAAAGTGGGCCTATGGAAACGTTCCATATAGCATGGCTCAAGGTTTAATAACGGCTGCAGTTGTGGGCCCAACGGAAGTCGATACGTATCCCATTGTATATGTTGACGGCCATGAAAAACGAGAATGGCTAGCTGATATATTAAATATGAAAAATGATCTAGTTATTGAAACTTTGGACTTTGGCGATATGGATACCTTAAGTAAATTAGGCGTAAGCTATACTCTACGATGCGAAAAGCATGAAAAAAATTGTGCATTACAAAATGTATGTAAAATGTTTAATTGGTGGTTGAATCATAAAGATTCATGCAAATAAACGAAATGTGACATTATGTGATTTTTTAATTCTCCTCACCCCTTTCTTTCTTACATTATCTGTTATGAGATTACACAGTTGTATAAAATATTGCTCTCAAACATTCGAGAGACGTACGTGAGACGTTCGTGAGACGTTCATGAGACGTTCGTGAGACGTTTGTGAGACGGTCGGAGACGTTCGTGAGACGTTCGTAAGACGTTCATGAGACGTTCGGAGACGTTCGTGAGACGTTCGGAGACGTTCGAGAGACGTTCAAGAGACGTTCGGAGACGTTCGGAGACGTTCGGGGACGTTCGTGAGACGTTCGAAGACGTTCATGAGACGTTCGGAGACGTTCAAGAGACGTTCGGAGACGTTCGTGAGACGTTCATGAGACGTTCGGAGACGTTCGTGAGACGTTCGAGAGACGTTCGGAGACGTTGGTGAGACGTTCGTGAGACGTTCATGAGACGTTCGGAGACGTTCATGAGACGTTCGGAGACGTTCGAGAGACGTTCGGAGACGTTCATGAGACGTTCATGAGACGTTCGGAGACGTTCGAGAGACGTTCGGAGACGTTAATGAGACGTTCGGAGACGTTCGTGAGACGTTCAACAGACGTTCATGAGACGTTCGGAGACGTTCGAGAGACGTTCATGAGACGTTCGGAGACGTTCGTGAGACGTTCGGAGACGT
This sequence comes from Ophion obscuratus, assembly GCA_964007375.1. Classification (NCBI taxonomy): domain Eukaryota; kingdom Metazoa; phylum Arthropoda; class Insecta; order Hymenoptera; family Ichneumonidae; genus Ophion; species Ophion obscuratus. Next base: position 43,041,019 of record OZ023319.1, read on the forward strand.
TCGAGAGACGTTCGGAGACGTTCGTGAGACGTTCGGAGACGTTCGTGAGACGTTCGGAGACGTTCGTGAGACGTTCGGAGACGTTCGTGAGACGTTCGGAGACGTTCGGAGACGTTCGTGAGACGTTCACGAGACGTTCATGAGACGTTCGGAGACGTTCGAGAGACGTTCAAGAGACGTTCGGAGACGTTCGAAAGCGTTCAATAGATGTTCGAAGACGTTCGTGGGTTTGTTTGGGTTTGTTTGGGATTTCACCCAAACAAATCCAACTGCTTTAGTCGGTGAAGGTCTGAAGTTAAATGTCTCGCTCTATCTCACATGCATGCGATGCGGTCGCTCCATCTCTCATTCTCGCTCTCTCTCATGCATACGTGTAATCCGATCGCTTGTCTCAGCGACACGGGTCAACCAACTTGGCTCTCTGGCGACAGTCGCTACATGATAAAATCGATAAAGTAAACAATATAAGACAAAATAAAGAGAGAGAGAGAGAGAGAGAGAGAGAGAGAGAGAGAGAGAGAGAGAGAGAGAGAGAGATTGATTGATTGATTGATTGATTGATTGATTGATTGATTGATTGATTGATTGATTGATTGATTGATTGATTGATTGATTGATTGATTGATTGATTGATTGATTGATTGATTGATTGATTGATTGATTGATTGATTGATTGATTGATTGATTGATTGATTGATTGATTGATTGATTGATTGATTGATTGATTGATTGATTGATTGATTGATTGATTGATTGATTGATTGATTGATTGATTGATTGATTGATTGATTGATTGATTGATTGATTGATTGATTGATTGATTGATTGATTGATTGATTGATTGATTGATTGATTGATTGATTGATTGATTGATTGATTGATTGATTGATTGATTGATTGATTGATTGATTGATTGATTGATTGATTGATTGATTGATTGATTGATTGATTGATTGATTGATTGATTGATTGATTGATTGATTGATTGATTGATTGATTGATTGATTGATTGATTGATTGATTGATTGATTGATTGATTGATTGATTGATTGATTGATTGATTGATTGATTGATTGATTGATTGATTGATTGATTGATTGATTGATTGATTGATTGATTGATTGATTGATTGATTGATTGATTGATTGATTGATTGATTGATTGATTGATTGATTGATTGATTGATTGATTGATTGATTGATTGATTGATTGATTGATTGATTGATTGATTGATTGATTGATTGATTGATTGATTGATTGATTGATTGATTGATTGATTGATTGATTGATTGATTGATTGATTGATTGATTGATTGATTGATTGATTGATTGATTGATTGATTGATTGATTGATTGATTGATTGATTGATTGATTGATTGATTGATTGATTGATTGATTGATTGATTGATTGATTGATTGATTGATTGATTGATTGATTGATTGATTGATTGATTGATTGATTGATTGATTGATTGATTGATTGATTGATTGATTGATTGATTGATTGATTGATTGATTGATTGATTGA
>OZ023319.1:43047547-43050212 GCA_964007375.1 Ophion obscuratus
GACACGGCAGTAAAAGAAAAAGAGAATGTGCCCTGGGGTAGTGGTTCCACTACAGCAACGTCATTTGTTGTGTCGAAAACAAGCGGAGGGTTGGAGACGGAGACAAAAGCCCTGTTGAGTTGGTCGACAGAGAAAAATTTCAATGGGGACTCAACAGTTGATCTTACTACGCCTAACCGAGCTAACTCCTTCCATAATCGTGCTGGATCATTTATATTTGACAGACGACTACGATGAAATTCGTTTTCAGCGGAGCGAATATCAGCTACAAATTTGTTGCGAAATTGCCTATATTGTGCTAAAATTAGTAGGTTTCCCGATCTCTTAGCTTGCTTGAACAAAGTGTTTCTTATTCGCAAGCGTTCTTTTAGTGCTGCTGTTAACCAAGGAGCTGGGGGTCTATCGACTCTGAACAACTGGACAGGTGCATGAGTGTCCAGTACATTCAGAAGAATACAGCTCAGTGAATAGCAAAATTGATCTATTTGGTCCGCTGAGATGTCATCATTTGGTGGGATGTGACAATCGGACAGCAAGGAAAATTTAACACTGGAAGCTTAAGTAGCGGCGTTGAATCTCTTGAAATTTCTACGTCTTATGTATCGTCCCTTAACTGTTTCACATTGTAGTTGTAGGTTAATTCTAATAAATCGTGACCTGCAACGAACGGTGCATCTGACTGAGATAAGTCAAGCACCTTATCGATGGAGTCCACGATAAACACATCTAATAAAGAGTCGGAAGATAACGTGTGATGTGTCGCTGCAGAATTGACGATTGCTAGGCCGTTCAAATTTGTAAATTCTCTGAGAGCTGAAGCTTCATAACTGGAACTTAATAAATTGCAGTTTAAATCGCCTGCTATAATAATGTTGCGATAACTGGTTGAGAACATATTTAGACTTTCTGTAAGAAGTCCAAACATGCCTCCCTTAGGCCGACGATAAACCACAACAAAAAGAAGTGATTGTGATCCTGGTTGACGAATATCGATGATCATAAATTCAGGTTGATTACTGAAGTGAGAGGGAGAAATGGCAAGAATTTTTGCGTTTAGAGATTCATGAATATAGCAGGCCACTCCCCCACCCTGTTTATCTTCACGATCGTTGCGAAAAAGACGATAATTGGTCAGATTAATTTGGTCATTGGAAATTTGATTATGTAGCCACGTCTCCGTGATGCTTATGATGTGAGAAAATTTTTCGTCTAATAATACTTTCAAAAGATGTAGGTGGGCGCGCAAAGAATTGGCATTGAACTGAGCGATGCGAAGTTGAGCTGAAGTTGAGCTAGTGTTTGCTAAGCCCAAATTGTCAGAAATGACTTCTTGCTCCGGTGGGAGTCAAACAATTTTTGCAAGATCTTCAGTTGAATTTATTACGATGACCGGGCTTCCTTCTATTTTGCGCGCACGAATAACTCCTGAACGCACCCAGACGTATTTATGCTGAGCTGCAGCAGCAGCAGCTTTAGCTTTTCGGTATAGTTGATACATGTCTGACGGTAAGTATTCGTTTATATAAATGCGGCCAGGTAGATCGATATTGAAAACGTCTCGAATATGTAGATCACCTTTTTCGCGTTTTTTCGTAATGATGCGATCGCGGATTAACGGAGATTTTAAAACGATGAGGAGGGACTTGAGTGTCGGAGGATTGAGTGGCCTTGAGGCATTGCCGACTATAGACGATTCTTTGCGTACCAGAGCACGTATTTCTAGAATGTCAGTAAACAATTCGGGAATTTCTAGTGTCTCGAAAATTTTCTTGACAAGCATTTCTTTCGATTCAGAAGAAGCAAACGGTATACCTGAAAGCACCACTTCCGTCGAAATTTGTGCCCGTGCAGACGCAGAAACTGATCGAAAAAGTTCGAGCTCGCGGGTTATCCTAACGTTACTAGCCTCGAGACGCTTGATCGCTTCGTCATGTTTTTCTAACTTAGCTATAAGCTCCGGAAGACAATCGAGCGTCTTGGCGATTGCATCACTTGTGATAGTCTGATTTTTAATAATCTCAGATAACATCTTGTTAGTCGCGTTATTCTCGTTTATTGAGTCTATCATTTTGTCTATACGTTCGTCATCCATTTTTGAATCGCGGCTTTCACAGCACGCCTGTATCGTGGATAATTCTCTGTTTAACGATCTACTGGAGATGCCCGGATTGATTGTAGTGATAGCTTCGTTTGAGTTATTGATTAAGTTAAGAGTTGAATAATTGGAAGCTCTTAAGTTTCGGACACAACAGGCATTCGCGCTCTTGTACGCTATGTAGGCAGCACCACAGCCTGGGTGGAATATGTTTAGACAGTCGGTACACGTGAGGGTATGACCTACTATATTACGCAAACATTCAAAACATTTCCGAGGCATGAGAGAATTGAGTTCACTTTTCCAGTGTTCTAGCAAAACCATTAATTGATAGTAGCTCACGCTGCTGTGCTCAACTTGTACAGCAATGGATAATCGATGAGTTGAGCACGTTGGCAAATCGACGGTATTTACACGCGAGTGTAATTGTCGCGCGCACAAACGAAAACAAGACTCATACCAAGTTAACAGTCGATTTGCGAAGGTGTAATGTCTACGGAAGACACCGGGTGGGAGGCTTGATCTGAGCGCACACGAAGACGTTTAGCCGAGTAGTGTATAGGTGAGGAG